>ONZH01023626.1:0-254850 GCA_900303285.1 Rhinella marina | reverse complement strand
GTCTTCAAGACTTTTCTCGAGCTGCACCTACACTCTGGAATGCTCTGTCCTGAATATTAGGTCAATGCACAACTTCCCTACCTTCAAACGTGCCCTAAAAACACATCTTTTCAGGCAGGCTTATCAAGCTTCCTAAAATGACCTTTCCCCAACTAAAACGCTCCCCCACCAACTCCTCTGGCCTGAACTCGATCCTCTAATAGTCCCAAATCCGAAGCAGATCGGCCGGCACCACACCTTTCACTACAATTATGGCTCAAATCCTACTTATCACAATCAACCACCTTATGTGTCACCCCCTATTCCTCATAGATTGTAAGCTCTTGCGAGCAGGGCCATCACTCCTAGTGTTTCAGTTGTATATTAGCTAGTCATTTTTGTATTGTACAAGAACCCTATGATTTTGTAAAGCGCTGCGGAATATGGTGGCGCTATATAAATATTATTATTATTATCATATGTGCCAGGTGAAACGCTGCCATGCACTGTTAGACTTAGTTTGTCTTGGCAGTAGTAGCCACACAGGCCAGCGCTTGCTGCATTACATCAAGCTGCAAATAGCTCACTGGCTGTCTCCACGCCACCTGGAAGTGGGCAAGGTAGTGAGTGACAATGGGACAAATATAGTGGCAGCGCTGAACCTGGGTCAATTCACGCATGCTCACTGTATGGCACATGTCCTAAATTTAGTGCTGCAGAGATTTCTCAAAACATTTACTGGCCTGCGCACAGTGCTGGCAAAGTCGCGGAAGCTTTGCATTTGAGCCACTCATATGTATCTCGCCACGCTCTGCTGGAACTGCAGCAACAAAACGCTCTTCCGCCACACCGCTTAATAGGTGACGTGCCGACCCGGTGGAATTCCACTCTTTATATGTTGCAGCGGCTCCTTGAGCAACATAGAGCAGTGGACGATTTTGTCCAGCAGCAGCCAGAATCTTCCACCATAGGGAGCAGGTGCGGCTTTGATTTCCGGCAGTGGAGGCTGGACCGAGATGCTTGCACTGTTCTGACGCCCTTTGAAGAAGCCACAAAATTGGTCAGCCGGGACAGCTGCGGTGTGAACAACATAATTGCACTAATATTTGTGCTGGAAAAGACACTCACGCAGCAGGTGGCAATGGGGGAAGGAAATCTTGGACATCACTCTGCATGCCATGCTGTCACTGTAGGGGAGCCCCAACGCCACAGTTCCCTTGTGGAGCAGGAGGAGGATGAGGATGAGGAGCTTCAGTTAGAGGAGGGGGGGGAGGAGGATTTTAATGAGGATGAGGATGACCAGGAGGAGGAGGAGACGACACAGCTGGAGGGTCTGGAGGCTGACGATGATGAGACTTTCAGGGACACTGAAGTGTCCCTGAGAGAGGCTGAGATGGAACAAACTGGCACCTCGGGCACGTTGGCCAGGATGGCGAGCTATATGCTCACATGCTTACGGAGTGACAGGCATATCCTAAAAATAAGGCAGACAGACGATGCTTCTGGACTCGCGGTATCAATTCAACATGGGGGATTGTTTTCCTCCACCGGAAAGGGAGGAGAAATTAGCATAATTGCGGGAGAAGCTATGTAGTAAACTGGCCATAGCTTTCAGCCAGCCCTAGCCTGCTGCCAGTGTGTCTGAGGAGGAGGTCCGGCAGAGTCACCCACCTTCTGCCACAACTAGCAGCAGACAGTTAAGCCTAATGAGTATGATGCAGGAATTTTTCTCTGCAGGCTCCCAACAGCTGCAGCCAAGTGAGCAGGCCCAGACCACCTGCCTCAACGAGCAGGTTCAGCCTTACCTGCAGTCTGGCTCAGACTTTTATAAAAATTAATAAAGGCTGGATTACATCCGAATTTCATACTCCTCTTGCTGAAGCTGGTGATTAGATCAAGCCTTGCAGGGCAGAATAGTCTGAGAGTCTTCCCACTGTTGCTGTCAGCCGGCCCATAACGTTACTGCCAAACGTCTTGTGTCATGTCAAAACCAAAAACTGTTGTCTACCTCCGCCTACGTTTTCTACGCTTAGCAGGAGAGTAGATGTTGTTATACACCATTATTACTAATAGCTCTATTTAGTATTCTTAAATTTGTTTTGGAGCCTCAGCCTTTACCCCCCCCTCCAAATATATATATATATATATATATATATATATATAAGAAAAAAAAAAAGAAATTAAAGTTAAAAGATAAAACATAAATTTAGCTTTTATTTTGAAGACAGAAGGTCCACCCATTACACTCTTTATTTTGCCTACCTTCTACCTCTGTAAGTTGGGCTGGTGGTGTTGGAGGGGCAGGTGGGGTTCTCTCTCGCTGGAGTGGAGGAGGGTGAGAGGGGCTCCTCTGTGGTGCAGCAGCTGTCAAAAATCATTAAATAATGGCATTACATTCAACTCTAATGAACAGTTGTAACTTCTGATGTTGATACATGAGAATTCCTAACCACTAGTGCTCTTATATCACTGCAGCTATACTCCCACGTAGCTTGGATTAAAAATAAATTAAATATGTTTACACTGACTAGAAGCTGAAGGTACTGTAGGGGCCGTCCGGGAATGACGCTGGTGGTGTCGGTGACCCTGGTGACGACTTCCTTGACATTGGTCTGGAACATAAATCCGTACACAATTGTTGTATGATGACTCTTTTTACATGTTTTTACTTTTCAAATATTTTGTTACTGACCCTGCCGTATCTCTGCACAGATCTCAGTAAGCTGCTCTGGGCACTTAAACTTCAGATCGGACCATTTCCGCTGGATCTGGCCCGGGGTCCGCACAGTGTCGAAATGATGGCGCAAGCGGTGTGTGCCATCATAATCCTGCCGGTCCATCAGCCAGGTCATGTATTTCAGCTCTGCAGAGCTAAATGCTGAGGATCGGCTGGATGCCATTTTGAAAAATTCGCTCTGCCTCTGACGAGTGCACGCCGTGGCCGTTGTGCGTGCCTGTGTATTACGTAATCACTAGACAATAGTACGCTGAGGATTCGTACGCAATTTGTACGCTCATGCGTACGTCTTCAAAGACGTTGCATACCTTTTAAAACTGAACGTTCGTTATTCGCCGAATAGATTCGTAGAATATACGAATCTTATGAAAAGTTTGACGAATATACTAGTAACAACTAATGTTAGTAGTATAATAACCTGTTGTTTTAATCAAATATTAGTGTTGCTTGATAAATTAATAAATGTAGCAGTGTTCCTTGTCGGTATCGTATATAAAGTACACAGGCTGTGTCACATTTCTCTACTAAACCTACTATTTCGCTTAGCCTTGATATCCTTATCACTATTCATAAACTCAAATTGTTGTTTCGAGCAGCAATGCTGATATTCTGCGAAGCAGATGATAGAAATACGATGTGAACTAAGGATGAACAAATCGATTTTCCCAAAATTCCCAAAAAGTTTGGATTCTAACAAACCCAAATTTTTGTTTCATCTTGGGAGAAAGAGAGTGAGGAGAGAGAGAAATGAGAGAGAAGAGAGATAGAATAAGTTTTTCCCATGTGGTAGCCTCAAACTGTTAAATCAGTGATTTTTCATAAGATTTTTCCCAGGTGGTAGCGTCAAACGGTTCAATCAGATATTTTTTAAAACAAGATTTTCTTTCTATCGCTGTGCTTGCACTCCCCACATAATGTTTCTCTGGAAAAGAGTCTTGCAAGATAATCTTCTTTCCAAAAGGAAAGGAAAAGTGAGTTTCTCATATCAGGAATCCAGCTCTTTCTGGGTAACTACCCTTTAGCAGAGTCAAACAAAAAAAATCAAACAAAGGTCCTCTGGGTTCCTGAGACACTTAGCATACTTTACATCTGCTGGCATTAGATAGGCTTAGGAAAGTCAATTTGAATATCTTTCCCAGAAAAGCAGACGGGCATTGCCTGGCCTACAATACTCCGCAGGTATACTTCACATACTAGGTGATCTCTGTAAGGAGAAAGAGTACCTCCCCGAAACCCAGAAACCCAGAGTAGCATTCTCTCTCTTGCTCTCTCCAGAAAACATGTAAGTCCTAGGAGAACAGAGAGTGTTATACACCCAAATTTCAGGGCGATTGAAGCAGAACTGAAACTAATTTCAACAAATTTACTAATGTGAACCCTAGCCTTATTCATATATATATTACCTCCTATCTCCAACTCAGAGACAAACTAGTTTGTGTGCCCATTAAGGGGATTTTTAAAGATCTCATAGAATCAAATCTTGGAGAGATGAAAATACTAAAAATATATCAAACATTACAAGAGGAATACTGTAAAGAGATAGAAGCAGGACTTTGGATGAAATTAGAATATATGCTAGACCAGCGTTTCTCAGAACATGGTTAAAGGGGTTGTCTGAGATTTTGCCCGACACCCCTACTGATCAGCAGTTTCAAGAGGCTATGGCACTCTGGTTAGCTCTGTGCTATTGCTACGAGAGGTGAACACCGGCTATGAAGGTGTGCAAAGGAGGACAGATGAGAAACATCAGAGAACAGAAACCCTGCAACCATCTCTTTAAGCAAAGACGCTGGTGGTGCCAGGCAGGAGCGTAGCTAAAGGCTCATGGGCCCTGGTGCAAGAGTTCAGCTTGGGCCCCCCTACTCTTAGTGCTCTGTGTGTCTTTTTATGCGTTACAAAAGTTTTTGGGCCCCCTCAGGCTCCTGGGCCCGGTAGCGACTGCTACTTATGCACCCCCTATAGCTACGCCCCTGGTGCCAGGTCTATAGTCTGGGGAATATCTTTGTGGTATTTTCTGGGCCCACTCATCAATGTGGGAGGCACTCTCCATCAATTTGGGTATAAATCCATCCTTGCAGATCATGTACCCCCATACATGCTGATTGTTTTCACTGGGGTGGATGGGCTCCTCCAGCAAAACAATGTGACATGTCACATGGCTAGAAATGCCCAACATTGGTTGGAAGAGCATGGCCAAGACTTCCAATTACTACCCTGGCCCGCTAATTCTATAACTGCACAAAGCTAATGATTACTAAGGTGTTTTTTAATTTTACTTTTTGTTTTGTTATTGTTCAGAATTGGATTTCCCCAGATGTTTGAATAAGAAAGCATGACTTAATTTGATAAAGCTAATGAAAGCAAGCAAAAATGTATCAGACTAATATAAACAAAAAGAGACTAGACAGAATTTGGAAAGGATGCTGATAATAAAATAGGGTGTTTCTCTCTCTGCTTAGAGGGAAGGTATGGGTAGAGTTGCAAGAATAGACATCTTTATTTTTCTCTTTACAAATGATGTAATACTTGATCTAATAAGAAATTTAAAAAAAGCAGCATAGGGCTCAAGAGGAAGTAAGTACAGTGTTGGGCCATGTTAGTCCTTTGTAGGGACAAGATTAACAGTTAAAGTATAATACTTTTTTTTTTTTTGCTAAAAAGCAAGATTTCAAGACAGACTAGGTCTCTTCCTCAGGCATCATGTGGTCCATTTGGGTTGTTGTCTCGTTCATTCTGCTTTCCCATCTCCATAAGTTTTAATGTATTTACAGCAAGGACTTCCATTATAAAACATCACACCAGTGTACATCAAATTAAGGGATCACCCATCCTACGGAAGGGAATGAGCAGAAGCTAATAAATCTGACTAGTTTTAACTAGGTCAGCAATAGTGGCCTCCCACTTCCTTCTTCCTGAAATCTGTCTGATCTGACCACTTAAAGACTTTAAATGTAATAGACTGCCCTCTTTATCATGAGAATTGACAGAATTGTAATATATGGCTACAAACTTGATTAGACATTGAGTGTATCACTACAGTGTCCAAATACGTGTTCAACAAACCAGGATTTTCCCAGAAGCATAAGGAGTCCTGCAACTGTAGAATATATCTAATATATAAAGCTGAGTGTATGTGTGTGTGTCCCTGCTAAAGGAATCCGCACCGTCACAGCTACAATCACAAAATTTGGCACATAGGTACATCAGGTGTCCAGGAAGGTTTTATACCGGGTCTCAGCTCTCTAGGACATACTATTCCTGAGATATTCCTGGAAAATGCATTGACCAATAGAAGCCTGGTCATATAGTAACATAATAGTAACATAGTTTGTAAGGCCGAAAAAAGACATCTGTCCATCCAGTTCAGCCTGTTTTCCTACAAGTTGATCCAGGGGAAGGCAAAAAAAAACCCCTGTGAGGTAGAAGCCAATTTTCCTCACTTTAGGGGGAAAAATTCCTTCCCGACTCCAGTCAGGCAATCAGAATAACTCCCTGGATCAACGACCCATCTCTAGTAACTATAACCTGTAATATTATTACCCTCCAGAAATACATCCAGGCCCTTCTTGAACTCTCTTAGTGAACTTACCATCACCACCTCCTCAGGCAGAGAGTTCCATAGTCTCACTGCTCTTACCGTAAAGAATCCTCTTCTATGTTTATGTACAAACCTTCTTTCCTCCAGACGCAGAGGATGTCCCCTCGTCACAGTCACAGTCCTCGGGATAAATAGATGATGGGAGAGATCTCTGTACTGACCTCTGATATATTTATACATAGTTATTAGATCTCCCCTCAGTCGTCTTTTTTCTAAAGTGAATAACCCTAATTTTGATAATCTTTCTGGGTACTGTAGTTCACCCATTCCAGTTATTACTTTAGTTGCCCTCCTCTGAACCCTCTCCAGCTCTGCTATGTCTGCCTTGTTCACAGGAGCCCAGAACTGTACACAGTACTCCATATGTGGTCTGACTAGTGATTTGTAAAGTGGCAGGACTATGTTCTCATCACGGGCATCTATGCCTTTTTTGATGCAACCCATTATCTTATTGGCCTTGGCAGCAGCTGTCTGACACTGGTTTCTGCAGCTTAGTTTGCTGTTCACTAAAATTCCTAGGTCCTTTTCCATGTCAGAGTTACCCAAATATGTCCCTTATTAGCCAATAGCAGCTTGCAGGCCCTTAGTCTCCACATAAAAACAGATAAATCGCTGCACTCAATTATATAATGCAATTTTAGTTTATTACAAACTTGACATCAATAATTCTGATCCACTGGTAAGTATAATGGTAATCCCTTTAAATAATTTCGCCGAACGTTTCGGTCCAGGTGGACCTTCCTCAGCGGCGTAATCTACAGGTAAGTACAATACAAGCAATAAGTCATCAGAATCGATATCGACGGTAAAGCATGAACGTAATATGAACAAATCTCAAAAGCAAAAGCAAAATACTTAGTCTCCACATACACACAGTTTTACACCAGGTTTCCATAACAACCCAGCTATTTTTCTTCACTGCTGTAGGTCAGCTTTAAAGGGGAAGGGTGCTGTGGCTTACACTGTTAAGAGAGCGGAGTGCTGTGGAGGTCATAGTTAAGGGGGCAGATAGGGTGGCCATTCAGGTCACCCCCAAAAGATGGACTTAAAAATCCTGCCCCCAGGTCCCATTAAGCCACGCCTCCAACCAGATAGGTCATGCCCCTACCACTCGGGGATTGAAGAAATGAAGGTAAAAATCAATTTCTGTCAGCTGCAGGGGTTGTAGGGAGGGTAACCTGTTGTGTGAGAGTGAGCTGTTCAAAAGGACATCCCTGTGTCCGTCCAGACTCTGTGCCGGACGGAGGACAGGAAGTCTGAAAGCCAGACTGGCTGGCCTAAAATCGGACCTCTGGCCACCCTAGAGGCAGGCTGCTGCGGAGGTCACAGTTAAGGGGACAGTGTGCTATGGAAGTCAGTGTTAAGGGGCAGATTTATGTAGAGGCCACTGTTAAGGTGCAGGTTGTTGTGGAAATCACTGTTAAGATGACGGGGTACTGTGAAGGTCACTAATAAAGGGGCGTCGATGTGGAGGTCACTGTTAAAGGGGTGGGCCATTGTGGAGGTCACTGTTAAGGGGGTGGGATGCTGTGGAGGTCACTGTTAAGGGGGTGGGATGCTGTGGAGGTCACTGTTAAAGGGGCGGGCACTGTGGGGGTATCTGTTAAGGGGCAGTGAACAGTGAAGCTCTCACTTAAGGGGACGGTCCACTATGGAGGTCAGTGTTAAGGGGCGTGGGTGCTGTAGAGGTCACTGTTAACGGGGCAAGGTGTTGTGGAGGTCACATTTTAAGGGAACAGTGCTCTGTGGAGGTCGCTGTTAAGGGAGCAGGTTATTGTGGAAATCACTGTTAAGGAGACGGGTACTGGGAAGGTCACTAATAAAGGGGTGGCTGCTGCGGAGGTCACTGTTAAAGGGCAGGGTGTTGTGTATGTTACTGTTAAGGGGGCAGGCCACTGTGGAGGTCACTGTTAAGGGAGGAGGGGACTGTGGAGGCCACTATTAAAGGGGCAGCGAGGTACTGCAAGGTCACTGTTAAGGCAGCGGGGTACTGTGGGGTCATTGTTAAGAGGGCAGGGTACAGTGGCGGTCACTGTTAAGGGAGCGGGGTATGGTGGCAGTCATTGTTAAAGGGGCAGTAACTGTGAAGGTCTCTGTTAGGGGGGCCGGGAGTGGTGGAATTCAGTTAAGGGGACTGTAACCTATGGTCAGTGTTAAGGGACACGTGCTGTAGAGGTCACTGTTAAGGGGGCGGGCCCCTGTGGAGGACACTGTCAATGGGGTGGGGTGCTGGGGAAATCACTGTTAAAGGGGCAGGATGCTGTCAAGGTCAAAGTTAGGGGGGTGGGCTGCTATAGAGGTCCCATTTTAAGGAGACAGGGCATTGTGGGGGGGTCACTGTTAAGGGGGCGGGGGACTTTAGATGTCACTGTTATAGTGGATACTGTCAATAACTTAACGACACACAAACATTAAATGATTTAGATGAAATAAACCCGGTCCTTCAGCTAGATATATACTGTATATATATATATATATATATATATATATATATATATACAGTACAGACCAAAAGTTTGGACACACCTTCTCATTCAAAGAGTTTTCTGTATTTTCATGACTATGATAATTGTAGATTCACACTGAAGGCATCAAAACTATGAATTAACACATGTGGAATTATATACTTAACAAAAAAGTGTGAAACAATTGAAAATATGTCTTATATTCTAGGTTCTTCAAAGTAGCCACCTTTTGCTTTGATTACTGCTTTGCACACTCTTGGCATTCTCTTGATGAGCTTCAAGAGGTATTCACCTGAAATGGTTTTCACTTTACAGGTGTGCCCTGTCAGGTTTAATAAGTGGGATTTCTTGCCTTATAAATGGGGTTGGGACCATGAGTTGTGTTGGGCAGAAGTCAGGTGGATACACAGCTTATAGTCCTACTGAATAGACTGTTAGAATTTGTATTAAGGCAAGAAAAAAGCAGCTAAGTAAAGAAAAACGAGTGGCCATCATTACTTGAAGAAATGGAGGTCAGTCAGTCCGAAAAATTGGGAAAACTTTGCAAGTGCCCCCAAGTGCAGTCGCAAAAACCATCAAGCGCTACAAAGAAACTGGGTCACATGAGGAGCGCCCCAGGAAAGGAAGACCAAGAGTCACCTCTGCTGCAGAGGATAAGTTCATCTGAGTCACCAGCCTCAGAAATCGCAGGTTAACAGCAGCTCAGATTAGAGACCAGGTCAATGCCACACAGAGTTCTAGCAGCAGACACATCTCTACAACAGCTGTTAAGAGGAGACTGTGTGCAGCAGGCCTTCATGGTGGATACCACTGCTAAGGACAGGCAACAAGCAGAAGAGAAGACAAGGAATGGACATTAGACCAGTGGAAATCTGTGCTTTGGTCTGATAAGTCCAAATTTGAGATCTTTGTTTCCAACCACCGTGTCTTTGAGCGACGCAGAAAAGGTGAACGGATGGACTCTACATGTCTGGTTCCCACTGTGAAGCATGGAGGAGGTGTGATGGTGTGGGGGGGCTTTGCTGGTGACACTGTTGGGGATTTATTCAAAATTAAAGGCATACTGAACCAGCATGGCTACCACAGCATCTTGCAGCGGCATGCTATTCCATCCGGTTTGCGTTTAGTTGGACCATCATTTATTTATCAACAGGACAATGACCCCAAACACACCTCCAGGCTGTGTAAGGGCTATTTGACCAAGAAAGAGAGTGATGGGGTGCTACGCCAGATGACCTGGCCTCCACAGTCACCAGACCGCAGAGTGAAGGCAAAAGGGCCAACAAGTCCTAAGCATCTCTGGGAACTCCTTCAAGACTGTTGGAATACCATTTCAGGTGACTACCTCTTGAAGCTCATCAAGAGAATGCCAAGAGTGTGCAAAGCAGTAAAGCAAAGCAAAAGGTGGCTACTTTGAAGAACCTATGAAGAACCTAGACATATTTTCAGTTGTTTCACACTTTTTTGTTAAGTATATAATTCCACGTGTTAATTCATAGTTTTGATGCCTTCAGTGTGAATCTACAATTTTCATAGTCATGAAAATACAGAAAACTCTTTGAATGAGAAGGTATGTCCAAACTTTTGGTCTGTACTGTATATATATATGTGACACAGCAATGGAAACTTTCCACTGACATGGTGCATAGTATTTTTATAAACATTACATTCTGATATCAGAATCTGGTGATTATACAGAAGAGAGTATCACTCCATTGGTACTACTTATCCCTCCCGGAAAAGGGGTCTATCACAGTTTTTAAAGGAACATTTGTCTCCTGTGCTAGCCAAAAAGTGACACGTAACGCTCCCTCTTTGAGAAAAAAGGTTGTTGCAGTATCGATTGTGTCCCAGCTGCTGTAGGACAAAATAACATACACCCTAGATACACCTAATTATTATTAATCAAATATTGTACAGGAAACTACCATGCAGAAAGGTTGTGACTAATGAGGACAGCACTGTTTTTGTTGGTCTGCATTGTTAACAGCCATATGGTACCTTCAATACCATGTGGCTGTTAAAGGGTTTCTGTCACCAGAAAATAGCCCATATAAGTGGCTGTAATTTCCCATGTGCCCATGACAGGTGACGCCATATATGTAACTAAAAATCCCCCTACTGCAGCTGTTATCTCAAAAAAGTGATTTTTATAATATGCAAATGAGCGTTCTCTAGGTGCAGGGGGCGGTAACCCTTCACCTAGTATCGTTTTTAGCCCACCTCTAACCATGCCTTCCTTCTTCAGATTGACAGGGCCAGGCAGCTTCTTCTCTCCGCTGCCGGCCCTGTCTGTAGCTGAAATCCCGCGCCTGCGCCATGTGCTTTACATTCGGTTTGCCAGTACTCGGTAGCATCGGCAGTCACTGCGCCTGGGCCGAATGTAAAGCGCACGGCGCAGGCGCGGGATTTCAGCTACGGACAGGGCTGGCAGCGGAGAGAAGAAGCTGCCTGGCCCTGTCAATCTGAAGAAGGAAGGCATGGTTAGAGGTGGGCTAAAGACGATACTAGGTGCAGGGTTATCGCCCCCTGCACCTAGTGAACGCTCATTTGCATATTATAAAAATCACTTTTTTGAGATAACGGCTGCAGTAGGGGGATTTTTAGTTACATATATGGTGTCACCTGTCATGGGCACATGGGAAGTTACAGCCACTTATATGGGCTATTTTCTGGTGACAGAAACCCTTTAACAATGCAGACCAACTGAACATTGCAGCCTTCATTAGTTTAATTAGAGCTTGCTGTGACCTGTACAGCCACATGGTACTCGACCACAGTTTGGCTATTTTGCAAACACAGCATACCCTTAAAGTAGCCATACACATTAGGCAGAAGTAGGTTGATTGTTGAACATCTGTTAAATAATCATCTGGTGAACGATCATTTCACAGAGATTGCCGTTCACATTTTAGTCCATATTGGCCGTTGTGTTGTTATTATATATGTTCAATGAAACCAGGCAATGGATGAAAGATCTTTCTGGGAACGTTCTTTCAAATCTATTGAACAAAAATGACAAACTTCTTTTCAGGCAATATTAGTCTGTCATTGGTCAGTTGAAACAATTGATTGTTGATAAATTTCACCCGACAAAAGATTATTTTGGCTAAAATTGTCAATTTTGATCAACTTTAGGCTACATTCACATAAACGCATTTTGTTTCCGTGTCCGTTCCATTTTTTTTGCGTATACGATGAGGACTCATTCGTTTCAATGGGTCCGCAAAAAAGTATCAGTGTCAGTATGCCCGTTCCGTAGCCCTGCAAAAAAGATAGAACATGTCCTATTCTTGTCTGTTATGCGGACAAGGATAGGCATTGTTACAATGGATCTGCAAAAAAAAAACAAAAACGGATGCCATAGAAAGATGCCTCATCATTGGGGGCTCATTACAGAGTTACGCTTTTATCATATTTGTTTTTGCTCCATTGCATGACAAGGCTTAGGAAATCAGCACAACATAGAAAGATGTGGCCTTGGCTAATAGGTATTTAATCTTTTTGCAAATAATCTACTTAACTTTTAGATTTGCTAATGACTGTTATAACTTCCTGGGGCATGACAGCAGGTCACGGGTCAGCTTTCTACAAGGCCTCTTGTTCTTCAGTAGATTTTGTAATTAAACAGACAAGTCTGGCAAACATACTGGTTTTATTGAGAAGCAAAGGATTAGGAAAAACACTGGTAAGGTCTTGTTCACATGTCAGTTTTTTGATCAGTTATTTCCATCAGTTATTGTGAGCCAAAACCAGGTGCGGGTCAAAAACACAGAACAGTTGCAGATCTTTCCATTATACCTTATCAATGTGTAGCCTCCACTTCTGGTTTTGGCTCACAAAAACTGACGGAAAGAACTGATCAAATAACTGATGTGTGAACAAGGCCTAAATAAAAATGACAAAATTCCCTAAAAAAAAAAAAATCCAGATTATGTAAATGTTTTTTCTGTAGAGTTTTGGAACGTAATCTTAATGTTTGGCAATAAAGGAGGCCTGATGTGCGCTAACTAAGTGAAATTTGAATTGATAGCAGGCATCAAAAGCTCATTGTGTTACTAAGGCTGTGTCATAGGAAGCCTGCTGGATATGCGTAAATTGGCCCATAACCTGTTTGTGACCTCATGGTCTCCTCTTTACACTGCTG
Organism: Rhinella marina; assembly: GCA_900303285.1. NCBI lineage: Eukaryota > Metazoa > Chordata > Amphibia > Anura > Bufonidae > Rhinella > Rhinella marina. Next base: position 241,924 of record ONZH01023626.1, on the reverse strand, counting down.
TTTGTTCTACGATCACAGAAAATTCTAAGCAGATAATGGTTTAAATATTATTATCTGCCACAGAGGAAGGAGTACAAATCAACTGTCTAACAGTTCATCCTCCAGTGATGAAGAGATGCAATAAAACAGGATTATGTAGGAAATCAATCTCCTGCGCAGATTGGACTTCCATAACCTTAATCATATTCCTCACACACAACAAGCAGTGCTTGAAGCCTGAATGGTTCAACAAAAATGATCTCTATTAGGATGCATCTAATGCTCAATTTCTGAAGGCCTCCTTTAAGCAAAAATTTTTCTCCAATTTTTTAGCTAAAAAAGCCATGAATTTCCAGCATTTTTCATTGTGTTTTTTAACAACTGCTTTTGATATTTATTTGATAAATTTGATATTGTTTTTGGGTTTTTTTTTCTGGCATTTTTCAAGTTCTTTAAAGAAGCCTATGTGAAAAACTGCAGGGAAAAAAAAAATCATTGACCCTAAAAATGCATTTGCAGAGCATTTCATATTTTCCTTTTAGATTTTCACCACTTTTTTTTTTAGCACATGCAGCTTTGAAGGCAATAACGTTGCTTTTGTTTGGTTATTTCAATTATATTTGTGTCCTTTTTGTGATACATGCAGCTTTATTTTATGTCATTTTTATTTTAGTATTTTTGTTTATGTTTTACACCTGGGAAAAAGGTAAAAAACAAACAAAAACAAAACGTTTAGCCTTTCACATTTTTGTGCATTTGATTAAAGAGGACCTGTCACCTTTCCTGATATGTAACCAGGGGCAGATTAGCCATAGACTCTACAGGGGAATTTCCCAGTGGGCTGATAACCAGAGGGTCTCCTAAGCCCCCCTCACGCCAACCAACCTGGTAAGTAATGATCTGTTGCTCCCAGAGTTTATTAACGCTGGGGGCGTCAAGTATTTTTGTGCCTGGCTAACAACCACAGCTCCCTGCGCCCCTTCTGTCAGCCCCCTTGCGCCCCTTCTGTCAGCCCCCTTGCGCCCCCTCTGTCAGCCCCCTTGCGCCCCCTGTGTCAGCCCCCTTGCGCCCCCTGTGTCAGCCCCCTTGCGCCACCTGTGTCAGCCCCCTTGCGCCCCCTCTGTCAGCTCCCTGCGCCCCCTCTGTCAGCTCCTGCGCCCCCTCTGTCAGCTCCCTGCGCCCCCTCTGTCAGCTCCCTGCGCCCCCTCTGTCAGCTCCCTGCGCCCCCTCTGTCAGCCCTTTGCTCCCCCTCTGTCAGCTCCCTGTTCCCCCCTCTGTCAGCTCCCTGCACCCCCTCTGTCAGCTCCCTGCACCCCCTCTGTCAGCTGCGTGCCCCCCCTTCTGTCCGCACCCTCCACGCCTTCTGTCAGCTTCCTGCACCTCGCGCCCCCTGTCAGCCCCCTGCGTCCCCTCTGTCAGCCCCCTGCTCCCCCCCGTCAGCCCCCTGCACCCCATCCAGAGATCTCCCATAACAGTGTTATCCACAGATCCCCCATAACAGTGTCCTCCACAGATCCCCCATAACAGTGTCCTCCACAGATCCCCCATAACAGTGTCCTCCACAGATGCCCCATAACAGTGTCCCTCCACAGATCCCCCATAACAGTGTCCTCCACAGATCCCCCATAACAGTGTCCTTCCCACAGATCCCCCCATAAACAGTGTCCTCCACAGATCCCCCATAACAGTGTCCTCCACAGATCCCCCATAACAGTGTCCCTCCACAGATCCCCCATAACAGTGGTCCTCCCACAGATCCCCCATAACAGTGTCCTCCACAGATTCCCCATAACAGTGTCCTCCACAGATTCCCCATAACAGTTCCTCCACAGTGTAACTGCCCTCATGTACTGATGGTTACTGATATGGGATCTCCCTTGTGCCTCCTCTGTCAGCCCACTGCGCCCCATCTATCAGCCCCCTGCGCCCCCTCTGTCAGCCCCTGCGCCCCATCCACAGATCTCCCATAACCGTGTCATCCACAGATCCCCCCATAACAGTGAGTCCTTCAAGATCCCCATAACAGTGTGTCTCCACAGATCCCCATAACAGTGTCCTCCACAGATCCTCCATAACAGTGTCCTCCACAGATCCTCCATAACAGTGTCCTCCACAGATCCCCCATAACAGTGTCCTCCACAGATCCCCCATAACAGTGTCCTCACAGATCCCCCATAACAGTGTCCTCCACAGATCCCCCATAACAGTGTCCTCCACAGATCCCCCATAACAGTGTCCTCCACAGATCCCCCATAACAGTGTCCTCCACAGATCCCCCATAACAGTGGCATCCACAGATCCCCCATAACAGTGGCATCCACAGATCCTCCATATCAGTGTCATCCAACAGATCCCCCATAAAAGTGTCATCCACAGATCCCCATAACAGTGTCATCCACAGATCTTCCATAACAGGGCATCCACAGATCCCCCATTACAGTGTGTCCTTCACAGATCCCCATAACAGTGCACTCCACAGATCCCCCATAACAGTGCAATCCACAGATCCTCCATAACAGTGTCCATCCACATCCCCAGTGTCATCCACAGATCCCATACAGTGTCATCCACAGTCCCATACAGTGTGTCCTTCACAGATCCCATAACAGGTGTCATCCCAGACATAACAGTGTCTCCACAGACCCCATGAACAGTGTGTATCCACAGATCTCCCATTACAGTGTCATCCACAGATCCCCCATTACAGTGTGTCATCACAGATCCCCAGTGTCATCCACAATCCCATTACAGTGTCTCCACAGAGCCCATAACAGTGTGTCATTACTCCACAGATCCCCCATCAACAGTGTCCTCCACAGATCCCCATAACAGTGTGCCTTCCACAGATCCCCCATACAGTGTCATCCACAGATCCCCCATAAGTGTCAAGACCACATCCCCCATCCCAAACAGTGTGTCCTCCACAGATCCATCCATCAGTGGTCACAGATCCCCATTACCATCCCAGTCCTCCCATTACAGTGTCATCCACAGATCCCCCATTACAGTGTCCTCCACAGATCCCCATAACAGTGTCCTCCACAGATCCCCCATAACAGTGTCCTCCACAGATCCCCCATAACAGTGTCCTCCACAGATCCCCCATAACAGTGTCATCCACAGATCCCCCCATAACAGTGTCATCCACAGATCCCCCATAACAGTGTCATCCACAGATCCCCCATAACAGTGTCATCCACAGATCCCCCATAACAGTGTCATCCACAGATCTTCCATAACAGTTGTCATCCACAGATTCCCCCCATTACAGTGTGTCCTTCACAGATCCCCCATAACAGTGTGTCATCCACAGATCCCCCATAACAGTGTCATCCACAGACCCCCCATAACAGTGTGTCATCCACAGATCTCCCATTACAGTGTCATCCACAGATCCCCCATTACAGTGTGTCCTTCACAGATCCCCCATAACAGTGGTGTCATCCACAGATCCCCCATAACAGTGTCCTCCACAGACCCCCCATAACAGTGTGTCATCCACAGATCTCCCATTACAGTGTCATCCACAGATGCCCCATTACAGTGTCCTCCACAGATCCCCATAACAGTGTCCTCCACAGATCCCCCATAACAGTGTCATCCACAGATCCCCCATAACAGTGTCCTCCACAGATCCCCCATAACAGTGTCCTCCACAGATCCCCCATAACAGTGTCCTCCACAGATCCCCCATAAGTGTCCTCCACAGATCCCCCATAACAGTGTCCTCCACAGATCTCCCTTGTGCCTCCTCTGTCAGCCCCCTGCGCCACCCCACTGTCAGCCCCTTGCACCCCCACTGTTAGCCCCTTGCGCCCCTGCCGCCCCCTCTGTCAGCCCCCTGCGCCCCCTCTGTCAGCCCCCTACGCCCTCCGTCAGCCCCCTGCGCCCCATCCACAGATCTCCCATAACCGTGTCATCCACAGATCCCCCATAACAGTGAGTCCTTCACAGATCTCCATAACAGTTCCTCCACAGACCCCTAACAGTGTCCTAATCCTCCATAACAGTGTCCTCCACAGATCCTCCATAACAGTGTCCTCCACAGATCCCCCATAACAGTGTCCTCCACAGATCCCCCATAACAGTGTCCTCCACAGATCCCCCATAACAGTGTCCTCCACAGATCCCCATAACAGTGTCCCCATCCAACAGTGTCCTCCCAGATCCCCCATAACAGTGTCCTCCACAGATCCCCCATAACAGTGTCCTCCACAGATCCCCCATAACAGTGTCATCCACAGATCCCCATAACAGTGTCATCCACAGATCCCCATAAAGTGCATCCACAGATCCCCATAACAGTGTCATCCACAGATCCCCCATAACAGTGTCATCCACAGATCCCCATAACAGTGTCATCCACAGATCCCCATAACAGTGTCATCCACAGATCCCCATAACAGTGTCATCCACAGATCCCCCAAACAGATCCCCCATAACAGTGTCATCCACAGATCCCCCATAACAGTGTCAATCACAGATCCCCCATAACAGTGTCATCCACAGATCCCCCATAACAGTGTCATCCACAGATCTTCCATAACAGTGTCCATCCACAGATTCCCCCCATTAACAGTGTGTCCTTCACAGATCCCCCATAACAGTGTGCATCCACAGATCCCCCATAACAGTGTCATCCACAGACCCCCCATAAACAGTGTGTCATCCACAGATCTCCCATTACAGTGTCATCCACAGATCCCCCATTACAGTGTGTCCTTCACAGATCCCCCATAACAGTGTGTCATCCACAGATCCCCCATAACAGTGTCCTCCACAAGACCCCCCATAACAGTGTGTCATCCACAGATCTCCCATTACAGTGTCAATCCACAGATGCCCCATTACAGTGTCCTCCACAGATCCCCCATAACAGTGTCATCCACAGATCCCCCATAACAGTGTCCTCCACAGATCCCCCATAACAGTGTCATCCACAGATCTCCCATAACAGTGTGTCCTCCACAGATCCCCCATAACAGTGTGTCCTCCACAGATCCCCATAACAGTGTGTCCTCCACAGATCTCCCATTACAGTGTCATCCACAGATCCCCCATTACAGTGTCCTCCACAGATCTCCCATTACAGTGTCATCCACAGATCCCCCATTACAGTGTCATCCACAGATCCCCCATAACAGTGTCATCCACAGATCCCCCATAACAGTGTCATCCACAGATCCCCCATAACAGTGTCATCCACAGATCCCCATAACAGTGTCATCCACAGACCCTCCATAACAGTGTCCTCCACAGACCCTCCCATAACAGTGTCCTCTACAGACCCTCCCATAAGTGTCCTCCACAGACCCTCCATAACAGTGTCCTCCACAGACCCTCCCATAGCAGTGTCCTCCACAGATCCCCCATAACAGTGTCCTCCACAGATCCCCCATAACAGTGTCCTCCACAGATCCCCCATAACAGTGTAGTGTCCTCCACAGATCCCCCATAACAGTGTCCTCCACAGACCCTCCCATAACAGTGTCCTCCACAGACCCTCCCATAACAGTGTCCTCCACAGACCCTCCCATAACAGTGTCCTCCACAGACCCTCCCATAACAGTGGCATCCACAGATCCCCCATAACAGTGGCATCCACAGATCCCCCATAACAGTGGCATCCACAGATCCTCCATAACAGTGTCATCCACAGATCCCCCATAACAGTGGCATCCACAGATCCCCCATAACAGTGTCCTCCACAGATCCCCCATAACAGTGTCCTCCACAGACCCTCCCATAACAGTGAAAATCCACAGCAAAACTGCATCAAAAAGTGTTTTATAAAATGCATCAGAAAAAAACACATCCAAAAAAAGAAATATAATATGGCGTTCCACAATCAGCTGCTGTGGTTGCAATCACTGTCTGTGCCTACAAAGTCCTGTCAGACTTCTGGTCCAATATTTCAGGATTTGGGGCCCCACTTTCAATTTTGCCCAGGGCCACACTTTGTCTAAAACCGGCCCTGCGCGTATTATTGTCTAGGCTCGCACAAAGAACAAATATACAGTAAAAGTACGCTACTTAACTGAATATGTACGCATTAGCGTACAAATTCTCAGATGCGTAGGATTAGCGTACAAATCATAAAATGCGTACATAGCATTAGTGTAGAAAGATTCTAGACGCATTTTCCGAAGCGAATCTGAAAATATTTGGATTCGCTTCGGTGTAAAAAATTTCCAAGATTCGGATTGAATCTACGAAGCGGCGAATAGATTCGCACATCTCTACTGACAATAACCGAGCCTAATAGATTCCAGATTCTGCATGCCTGACTTTTTTCTCTGCTATTTTAATTACGTTGTTTAGCTGGTACATGTTAATCATAGAGCAGAAGCAAGACGTGACCGGGGCCTAACTCAGACAACCGCTCTGTCTTATTGGCAATATCAGTCTGTTTAAGCAGCTTCTGGGCGGGACTGATTGGATGGTCATGATGAAACTTATTACTCAGGCACTGAGATGGGCATGTTCCTGTGTATAATAATAAATCTCCATAATATTTTATGGCACACTCATTTACCTCTTTTCACATATGGCAGTGCTCCAGACTAAAAAAAATACCTAGGAGCCATTGGCTGCTGAACTGAAAAATGTAGGAGCCAAATAAAATTTTTAGGCGCCAAATTTAAATACATATAATTATAATTAAAAAAAAAGACTTGGAGGAGATGGAACGTCCGGCCATTAATAGAATTGTCCTATCCTATTTTTTTGGCGGGACAAGGTGACTAAAAAATTGCAAATTGTGAGGTTTTATTTATTTTTTTCTTTTACGTGTTCACCGTATAGGAGATTTTTTTTTTATATTTTAATAGTTTGGACTTTTTGGACATTTATTAATATATTTTATAAGTAAAATTGGGAAAGGGGGTGATTATGGGGCCATTCAGACGGCCGTAGTATTGTGGATCCGCAAAAATACGGATCTGCAATACCACGGATGCCGCCCGGTGTGTGTTCCGCAATTTGCGTAACACACGGCCGGTCGTCCTGTTCAAAATACCTATTCTTGTCCGCTGTTGCAGACAAGAATAGGACATGTTCTATAATTTCTTGCGGAGCCGCGGCTAGGCAAGTTCGCAAGCCGCTCATTGAAGTGAATGCAGCTGTATCTATTCTGCAAAATTGCGGAATAGATGCAGGCACATTCACACGGTCGTATATATATTAATATATTAATGTTTTTTTATTTTTTTACTTTTTATTTACTAATTATTGGCCTCCTTAGGGGCGAGAACTCTTGTCCTATTCACCCTAATAGATCTCTATCAGGATGAATGGGACTTTACACTCTCCCTGCTGCCCTGGGTTTTGTGCACAGGGCAGCAGGGAGCTTACCATGGCAGCCAGGGCTTCAGTAGCGTCTTACATTGCTGGGCTCCGATCAGAACTGCCACTGAACCACCAATGAAGAGGGTGAGGGGAGGAGGGGACCCTGTGGCCACTGCCACCAATGATTATTATAGTTAGGGGGGGGTTGGGCACTGTGCCACCAATGAATAATACTGGGGGGGGGGTGTGCACTGAGCCACTAATGATTATTATACTGGCATGATTATTATATGATTATTATATGTGCAGTAGCACAGCCTAGTATCAGTAAATGCGTTCGGGTCCAGGCGCAAATGGCGACAAGACTAAAAAGTCTTGTCGCCATTTGTAAAATCTAAGTCGCATTTGCGACCATTTTGGTCGCCATCTGGAGCCCTGCATATGGTACACACTAGTGTCTTGTAGCATCTTGGCTCCCCAAAGTATAGACAGGTTGTTAGGGTGGAGTGAAGTAAAAATGGTTAATAATAATGTATCTGTGAGTAGCTTCTTCTTTCCACTGAATGTATATATTAGTTTGTGCAGAATTTCACCCATGAATGGGCTAATTATGCATTTTTAAAGCCACGGAAGTGGTTGACTAGATTCCGAGTGCATTACACTCAACAGTGAATTAGCATATTTCCCTGCTGCACAGGATATTGCTACTCTGTGCTATTTACCCATTTTATCAATTAGCTTTGTTAGCTGCAATGTCAGGACTTTCACTAAAGACCCCTTTAGACTGCCCGATGTTCAGGCAGATTATAGCAAACGACTGTTCGTACAAATGCTCTTTAGCCATAATCTGCTGGTATAAATGTGCAGTCTCCCTTACTGACAAGCAGGTGATTGTCAGGAAGGAACGCTTCCTTCCTGACAATTGTCTGCTTCATTGAACAGTATAAAGGGGCCTTAAGGCCTCTTTAACACATCAGTGTTTTGGACAGTATTTGGTCAGTGATTTTCATCAGTGATTGTGAGTCAAAGCCAGAAGTGGATCCTACACAGAGATAAGGGATCTGCATCTGTTCTGTGTTTTCTACAGACAGCTGGTTTTGGCTGACATGTGAATCATATTGGTGGTTATTGACCTTAGCATCACCGATAAGCTCTGTATCAGCAGCTGCCCTTCCGAACTGAGTACCTGGTTTAAACAGAACTGTTGATGAGGTGCAGCAGGGCTGGTCTTAGATTGGCTAGTATGTGGTCCATTATATTCTAAGCATACTTCCTCCTTGCAATGTACCTAATAGTGCAGTAGTAGTATTAAAATCATGTACTGTCCAGAAATAACATTGCCCAATCAATACATGAGGAATCCATCTACACCCTGTGTAGGAACAGAGGATTAATCTCCATGTATATTTTAGCCCCTTCCCTCATATATACCTATCTGTACGTGCTCATTGCATGTCATTTACTGCAATCGGGTGTACAGTTACACCCGAACTGTTAACCGGGTCTGTAACTCTATGATGTAAGGAGTTAACAGAGGGTGGAAGCATCCCGAGCCTCCAAGCTTGCCAATTGCTATGTACCAAAGTCTGACAGGCCCGACCACATTGAAGAAATGTGTTAAAAAACAAATTAAATAAAAATGGAAATTTCAATTAAAAAAACTATCCTGAAGATTGGCCATCAATATGAAAATCATGGACAAGGAAAGAGATTGCCATAATATCGATCCAATGGGCTGAGTACTGCACAAATTCTACTTAGTTTTTAAGGTAAAATAATCCTTTAAAGAGGCTCTGTCACCAGTTTCAAGATATCAAGGTAGAAATATAAGCAGGTAGGGCTCAAAACACATATCGCACACATACCTTTATTTCCCTCGGAAGTGACGGCGCGTGCGCACTAGGGGAAATGGACTTGCGGAGATCAGCACTGCATGGAAAATGCGCACGCGCCGTCAGACGTGGGGGAGCGCACGAGCGGGATGTCAGCATTAGACCAGCGAGTCTAGCGCTGTCAATCAATAGACTAACAAGCAGGGCGGAACGAACAGGCAAGAGAGCTCAGAGATGCAGTGCTTAGAAGCTATAAGCACGCCTCCGAGTGCTCCGATGCCTAATTAGCATATTTATAAAGGTGAATATTCCAGCATAATCGCTACTTCCATAAGGGAAATAAAGGTATGTGTGCGATATGTGTTTTGAGCCCTACCTGCTTATATTTCTACCTTGATATCTTGAAACTGGTGACAGAGCCTCTTTAATAGTCCCATAGGGGGAAATTCACAGTGTTTCAGCAGCACAGAGAATACAAAAAGCTCCAAAATAAAGGCATTACAGTACAAGGTACAGATAAGAAATGTATAAATATCACAGCTTATAGAATATAGAATTGTGACACAAAAAGCCCTTTTCAGAAGGCACCACCACTCTTCTAAGGCAGAAGATTGCTGTTTTTTATCTATAAATGGCATCCCCCTGCTACACTTACCCTTCACAACTGCTTCAGATCAAGCTGCATGTTAATTCAGCTCCTGGAGTTTTATCACGGAAAAAAGATACAAAACATCCTGCACGATATGATGCATGGCTACATTTATAAAGTCCCAGAAAATAATGCATTATAGCAATAGATGCAAACATAACATGTGGACAATATGTTTTGATCAAAACACATCTGTTCCCACCTACCCAGCGCCACGGTGGTCTGAGGTCAGGCAGGTCCTGATGTGAGGGCTTAGTCCATATGTTATGTTTGCATCTATTGCTATAATGCGTTGTTTTTTGTGACTTCCTGGAGTTTTATATCTCTCTTTCCTGATGAGAATCTAATGCTGATAACATTTGCTGTATTGCACCAAGGCTCTGGCTCAGTCTTTACTACTTCCGCTATTGAAAATGATTGAGAATAAATCAGTATTACAAATTTTAGTATTACACAAATGGTTTATCGGTGATTGGCATATAAATTTGTAGAGTACATACGACCAATGTATGTGCTTTGCTTTATAATTCCAGAGGTACATTGCAGGTAGGTAAGCATGCCACAATGTAACAAGATATAATAATGTACATATTGACCTGTGGTAAATCTGGTAATAATGGCTTATAGTTTCAATACACTTAGCCACATCTGTAGGATCTATGGAGCTATATTTTAAACAGGTAATGCAGTACCCATATGATTAGATTAAAGCTCTCACAGCCCCCCTGGGCCCTCCATGTGGTGAAGCAGCACAGCCAATGGTTGGAACAAATTAGGTTTGCTGAACTAAACAGTAAAACAGTAAGATAAGGATGAATAATGGAAGGGAACACTTTGCTTTAGTTAGAAACACAATAGATCAATAGTAAAACACAAGGATCTCGCCTTTCACAGTGGCGCTGTTTGTATGTGATTTATGTTGGTGAATTCAAATGTTTCATTTGTGTTAAGGGATGTTCTCCAGAAAGAAATTAAATGGGCCATAATGCTCTGATATAGTCACAAAACCTCAGAAAGAACTATGAGCAATAAATAGGTCCCCAATTTTATGCTATAGTTACTCTGTCTTACCATTCTTGTGTCTACAAAGTACCAGCAAACATTGGCTAATGCATCAGCTTCCTGAATTTTAAGAAGCTGTTTGGGCAGGGATCAGCAAAGTCCGGCACTCCAGTTCTGAAATTACAACTCCCAGCATGCTCCATTCATTCTATGCAAGTTCTAAGAACAGCTGAACAAATGTGCATGTTGGGAGTTGTAGTTTCACAACAACTAGAGCGCCAAAGATTGCTGATCCCAGTATATGGGAATATTTTAAAGATGACCTTTCACCACTCCTAACATGTCTGTTTTAATAGCTTCATGAATTCACCATAACAATTCTGGAGCCTTTATTCTTATGACTTTATGTTCTGTCCTTCCTTTATTATTTCTACTAGAAGTTATGAATGAATAGCTATTTGTCTTCAGTAAGGGAACAGAGGGGTGGTGACCAGTTGGGGGTGTGTACCTGCACAGACTGACTGTAGCCAATCAGTGCTGCCATGTTCAGACTGTGCAGGTACACGCCCCCAACTTGTTACCTCCCCTCTGTTCCCTTACTGAAGACAAATAGCAATTCATTCATAACTTCTAGTGCAAATAATAAAGGAATGGCACAACATAGAGACATAAGAATAGATGTTCCAGAATTATTATTACATGGGGAATGTATGGAGCTATTAAAACAGGCATGTCAGGAGTGGTGAAAGGTCCTCTTTAACTGCTGGTATAATTTAAAGCTCCTGGGCCTCAGTGCCAAATTAGTAACAAGGCCCTTAGGTTATGACATCAATTATAGCACAGGCCTCCTTATATGGGACAGAGTGGCCTTTTGGACCTCCTTGGGCTTCAGGGTGTGGAGCAAATGTAGGATGAGTTTGTCTGTGCAGATCAAAGGATAGTGAGTCTTTACTGAAGATTACGTTTTTTCCACATCTATCCGCATAGAATAGAGGCAAAATTCTTAAATGTTGGAAATATTTCTGAGGGTTGATTCCAGGAGCATATTTTCACAAAACTTGTCTATAATGCCCACTGCAGGGTACAGAACCTAAGAGAGAACCTCAATCTGCCCCACTGCTATGACTGGGAGCCTGAAGACATTTAAACCCACGCAAGGGCTGTGGAGTCCAGGAGCCATAAACGTGCGTTAGCTCCACAGGCTATATCCACGCACAACCCTCATAAGAATGCTGTTCTTTACTCACTCTGAGAGATGTTGTCTGATCTCTTTCCTTGGATCCTCACAGGCTGACTGTATAGGTGCCACAGGACTGCATAAGCAAATTAGCGGCTCACACTTTAGCTACTAGAACTAAACTTACTAAACTCCTACAGGAAAGAGCCAAATCTAGAGGCCAGCTCCATCCTGTTCATAGTAACCAAGGGGTGAGAATTAACCTTGTAAATCAGCCTTCAAGTTCATACATACAATAAACAAACAATTCTGTAACAGAATAAGACTACAAAACATGAAAACATTTATTTATACTTTAGCAGTGATCCTCTAGGTCACTGCACTGACTGGACTGTGTCACAGTGTATAGGTACATACCTCCTTGACCAATAAAACAGTAGCATTCAGTTGTAAATCTATTCTTACATTTCCAGAATAAATAACAGGAATTGCATAATACGGAGCTCAATGAAAACATTTTTAGAATTATTATTTTATATAGTAAAATAAGTTAAGAATTGCTAACATAACAGTATCTGTAGAGTGGTGGTGCCTCTGACTGTCTCACAACATATATGGGGAAGGGAGTCATAGTGCTTGGACTTTAAAAGGGTTATCCAATAGTACAAATACCCCCTACAATGCCTGGGCCTCTCCTATAGACGATCCTTACCTGGTCCCCGGCACCCGTGTCACTCCAGATCCCTGCACGGCCAACGCTGCATCTCCCTGTCACGCAGATCAAAACATCTGGCGATGGGGGTGGCTGAAGCAGCCAATAGCAGGCCGCAATGACCAGCCTCCCTAGCATAGGCGTTCTTTATATAGTATAGCATATAGTTCTCCTCTGAATGTTCTTAGCACTAAATAATAATATATTCAAGAACAAAGAGCTTGATGTGATGTGGTAAAATAATTTTTAATTCTGGTGTCATTTTCCTAATTAAAGTAAATAGTAATGAATTGTAAGTAGTTTCAGCCTTTGACCCCTTGCTGCTGTATATATTGTATTTAGAATGCTTCCTGCATGATGACAGTGATCAGCTCTCATACGTAGTTGTACAGTAATTTATAATACTACATGAATGTGGAGCTGAAAGGCCACCTGTATTTCATCAAGCACGACCTATTTATCACGCATGCAGGCTAGAGTTGGCACTACGAACCATTTATTTTCCTTCCTTTTTCAAACAAAACATGCATGATATTAAAATGAATGTCCTATAAGTGTACAGGAGATGTATGATGATTAGATTATGGTGATGTGGACCAAAAACACGGTCGTTTCAATAAGGTCTTATGTGGGATTAGTGTGCTGATGTATCATACTAGAAGTTTGATTGGCACAATGCCTTGCAATGTAATGATACCTTTCGTTTACATGATCCATTGCCCTAGGGCTCATGCACACAAATATATTTTTTTTCCTGCATCCAAACCACATTTTGTGTGGGTCAGATGCAGACCCATTCAGTTTAACGAGGCCGCAAAAGATGCAGACATCACGCTGTGTGCTGTCTGCATCCATATGTACGTTCCATGCAGTGGCGTGCATAGAGAAGTAAGGGCCCCATAGCAAGGATCAAACCAGGCTCCCCACACAGGACAGAAGGGTTTCTGCCTAAACCCCTTTCAATGACCCTTGGTCCATATTTCCACTGCCTCATTTGCTAAAAGTTGTTTCTTTAGAGGGTAGAGTCCTGACCAAGTTTTCACCCCCAGCAGAGGAGGAGATAAAACTAAGACTGGGCCCCCTCTTGTCCTGGGCCCCATAGCAGTCGCATGGTCTGCCGTGTGGCACCCGCAAAAAATAGAGTATGTCCTATTCTTGTCTGTTTTACGGACAAGGATAGGTCTGTTCTATAGAAGCCAGGATGTTCTTTTCCCGCAAAATGATAAATGCACACAGCCGGTATCCATGTTTTGTGGATTCGCAATTTGTGGACCGCAAAACAAGCTACAGTTGTGTGCATGAGCCCTTATTCTGTAGAAAAGGTACTTTTAATCCATATGGAAATGTGCAGTTACAGTAATTGCACCGAAGGCTGGCCCAAGCTCATCTGTGCAGACTTGTTCGCTTCCTTTGTCAGCCCCTCTTCTCTTTGTTGATTGCCAGGGCCAGGTGAGATGAGGGAACCTGGCCTGAACAGTTAAAGGGGTATTCCCATCTTACAAATGTAGTTTGTATAATTAGATATAGCCATACCAAAATTATTACTAATAGAATGTATTTATATAAAATATACCGTTTAGAAGATTTGCCTATTTGTATATCCATTGTCCCACACACATCAGTCAGGCCGTTGCCCCTGGTTACGACCACCGTGGTCATGTAGTAGTGGTGGTCGGCTTGCTGTTGTTCAAACTCACTCTGAGGTAACTGCTGTATTGCGAACGCACATTGCATCAGAATGCGGAGACACATCTTAGGGTTGTAGTCAGAGGCGTAGCTAGAGGTTCAGCACAGGGGGGGCGAAACATACTTGAGTGGGCCCCCCACTTATTGGCTTCCCAAACGCACGTTTCCAACTTCACAGGCACATACTACTAGTTGTGGTTATAATATTGTATTAGAAAGATGACTATATAAACTGCAAGATCGTCTATGCTGCTAAGTACAGTACAATAGACTTTCTACATACCCTAGTCTAAATACTCTACCACATAATGCAGTAAAATATAGGATTAATAGGAGTAAAAAACAAGGGGACTCCTATGTTAAAGGAAACGTGTCCCCAGTTTTTACATCACTCCCCTGCCCCCATCAGACCTCAGATCAGCAGAATGTGCCCCCATCAGAACCTCAGATCAGCATATTGTGCCCCCATCAGTCCTCAGATCAGCGTATTGTGCCCCCATCAGACCTCAGATTAGCATATTGTGCCCCATCAGACCTCACATCAGCCTACTGTGTCCCCATCAGACCTCAGATCAGCGTATTGTGCCCCATCAGACCTCACATCAGCCTACTGTGCCCCCATCAGACCTCAGATTAGCGTATTGTGCCCCATCAGACCTCACATCAGCCTACTGTGCCCCATCAGACCTCAGAGTAGCGTATTGTGCCCCATCAGACCTCAGATCAGCCTACTGTGCCCCCATCAGACCTCACATCAGCCTACTGTGCCCCCATCAGACCTCAGATCAGCGTATTGTGCCCCCATCAGACCTCAGATCAGCTTACTGTGCCCCCATCAGACCTCAGATCAGCGTACTGTGCCCCCATCAGACCTCAGATCAGCGTACTGTGCCCCCATCAGACCTCAGATCAGCGTACTGTGCCCCCATCAGACCTCAGATCAGCGTACTGTGCCCCCATCAGACCTCAGATCAGCGTACTGTGCCCCATCAGACCTCAGATCAGCGTATTGTGCCCCCATCAGTCCTCAGATCAGCATATTGTGCCCCATCAAACCTCAGATCTGCATATTGTGCCCCCATCAGACCTCAGATCAGCGTATTGTGCCCCCATCAGACCTCAGATCAGCCTATTGTGCCCCATAAAACCTCAGATCAGCCTATTGTGCCCCCCATCAGACCTCAGATCAGCGTATTGTGCCCCCATCAGACCTCAGATCAGCGTATTGTGCCCCATCAAACCTCAGATCTGCATATTGTGCCCCATCGGACCTCAGATCATCGTATTTTGCCCCCATCAGACCTCAGATCAGCTTAATGTGCCCTCATCAGACCTCAGATCAGCGTATTGTGCCCCATCAAACCTCAGATCTGCATATTGTGCCCCCATCAGACCTCAGATCAGCGTATTGTGCCCCCATCAGACCTCAGATCAGCCCACCCAGCCACATAAGATAAAAATAAAAAACCTCTTTTACCTGTTCTGCGCTGCGGCTGCCCTCCGGTCCGTGCTCCGCTCTCTTCCCTGGCCCGCGCACACTATGACCTGACGCTGCGTGCAGCGTCAGGTCATAGTGCGCGCCGCCAGGGAAGAGAGCAGAACGCAGACCGGAGGGCAGCCGCAGCGCAGAACAGGTAAGTAAGATTTTTTATTTTTATGGGCCCCCTTGAGTCACTGGGCCCGGAGCCGTCGCCCCCCCTGCCCCCCCGGTAGCTACGCCACTGGTTGTAGTATTTTTGTCTGCGCTTCCATAATGCAAAGAAACTGATCCTGTTCCAAGATCAATTCATCTCTATGGAGCAGGATCCGTTTATAACGTCTGCGTTTTGGACAGAACCTGACCATTGCCTTTTTGGACTGGTAGCGTCCAAAAAGCAGATGTGAAAGTACCTTAAGATGTGTCTCCGTATGCTCATGCCATGTGTTCACAATACAGCAGTTACCTCAGAGCGGATTTGAACAGGAGCAAGCCAATCAACACTACTACATGGGCGAGGTGGCCGTAACTAGGGGCAACGGCCTGACTGATGTGTGTGGGACAATGGATATACAAATAGGAAAATCGGTACAGAAACGGTACATTTAATATAAATACATTATATCAGTAATAATATTGGTATGGCTATATCTAACTATACAAACTACATTTGTGAGATGGGAATACCCCTTTAAGGAGAGGGAGGTTGCTCAGGACAATCCATTGTGCATTTCACTGCTCGTTCTCTGTTCGGTCCTTATATGTGAGTGGGGCATAAGGTGACAGGCAGCTAAACTCCCTCCTAGCAACTCATTGACACAGAAGTAACATTCACTTCACCTTTTATTACAAGGATAGGGTGAAGCCGAGGAACAGAAAGTAAATGTGATTAGCATTTTTGCATGTGACAGTAGGCTATTACACATCACTGCACAAAGCTATGCAAACATAAATGTGCATGAAATGCAGGTTACATACAGTACAGTGTATCAATATACCTAAATATACCATCCTGCAATGCTAACTAATAATTTCAACACACCAGCAATGCCACATTAAGTCTGGGTGAGGAGGACAATTAGATATACTGCTTTGTCGGTTGATCTTGGAAAAGATGGCTGCTGTGAGCTGACTTGATGATGTCACCAGTGTTATAGGCGATAAATACAGTAGTTTGCATGGGACATACCAAGAATTAAATGCTGGCTATCTAGAAATTATTTGTACAAGTGGCCAACTAGATGGTGCTATAACAGCATGGACCCAATACACACATACTAGAAACTGCTGAAGGCAATTCATTTGCATATGAATTAAAAGTACTTTTTCTCTAGAATGAAGTAATGGATCACTGAGTGAATTTCCCTTTGAAGTAGTTGTCTCATCTCACCATTACGAAGACTAGATAAGACTAGGTCCCGACCACCTGGTGATCGGAAAACAGCAGAGCGGCCCGGCCATTGCTGCTACAGTAGATCCTATTGCATTGCAAAGGAAGCTACTGAACCAGACGAGCACTGGCCTGCTCCCCTGCTTCCTGGCCACCTGGTAGTGGGGACCAGTGGCGTAGCTATATGGGTCGCAGCAGTCGCAGTTGCGACCGGGCCCCTAAGCCAGGGGGCCCCCCTTGCCACTTGCAGGGCCGCACCGCCAATTAGCCAGGTGCGGCGCGGCCCTGCGCACAGATGGGGGCGGCGGCGGGGCAGAGGGAGATGAGCGCTTCCATTGTGGAAGCGCTCATCTCCATAGTCATCTGTATCGCCGTCCTCAGGACGCCGATACAGATGCCTGTATTGTACTGCGGGGCAGGGGAGGGAGAGGCGTCTCCCCTGCCCGTTCCTCTGATAGGCTGCAGGCACTCATCGCGCCGCCTGAGCCGTACAGCGCGGGACACAGGCCGGAAGAGGCCTGCATCGCATTGCTGCCAGCCTGATGGAGGTAAGTATGTGTTATTTTTTTTTTATTGTAGCAGTCATAGACCAGAGCTCTATTGGGGCACTGGGGGCGTTTTTAGGGGCACTGGGGCATTTTTACTGGCACATGGGGACACATGGGGGCACTTTTATTGGTACTGGGGCATTTTTGCTGGCACATGGGGGCACTGGGGGCATTTTACTGGCACATGGGGGCATTTTTACTGGCACATGGGGGCACTGGGGGCATTTTTACTGGCACATGGGGGCACTGGGGGCATTTTTACTGGCACATGGGGGCACTGGGGGCATTTTTCTGGCACATGGGGGCACTGGGGGCATTTCCTACTGGCACATGATTTTGGGGGGGGGAATCAATGGGGGGAACTTCTGGCGCATTATTGGGGCGTTTCTTACTGGCACATAATTTTGGTTAGTACTGTTGGGGGCACTATTACTAACAAGTGCACTCTGGCAGAGAATTATTAGTTGGGACTTTGGGGGGCACTATTACTGTGGGGGGCACTATTACTGTGGGGTGCACCCTGGCACAGTATCAGCGCAGTTATTTCTGGGGGACGTTATGTTCACACTATTACGGGGCACTATTTGCTGGGCGCAGGTATTTTAGGACACTGTGTGCCAATAATTATTAAAGGGCACTATCTGTGTGGTACTAGTGGCACAGTACTGGGGGTGGTAGGATGATTTGTCCAGAAGACGGGAGGATGATGGAAAAGTAGTAAACTAAGATTTTATTCTGTCAAACTGCAGAGATGAGAAATGGCTGAAAAATGGCGTCTGGTCTGAAAGGAGAAGATGAGGAAAGAAAAGATCTACATCAGAGGAGAAGTCACTGGATGTAAGAGGTATGAGGCTCTGTATTAGGCTACATTCACACGAACATTGTGTTTTGCGGTCTGCAAATTGCGGATCCGCAAAAAAAGGATGATATTCCGTATGGCATCCGTTTTTTTTTGAAGATCCACTGTAACAATGCCTATCCTTGTCCGCAAAATGGACAAAAATAGGAATGGACATACAGATGCGGACAGCACACAGTGCTCATTGAAGTGAATGGGTCCGCATCTGAGCCGCAAAATATGCAGATCGGAGGCTGAAAAAACAACTGTGGTGTGAATGTAGCCTTCCCTGTATGTTCTGTAGAGATATACGTAATGTTAGGAGGAAATAGGTTAGGGTGAGAATTTGGCATGGGGGGGTTCAGCAGAAAAGCTAGGTGCACCAGCGCTTGGGAAGGGGGGGGGTCAAGCTGAACTCTTGCACCAGGGCCCATGAGCCTTTAGCTACACCCCTGGTGGGGACCTAGTCTTATCTAGCTATGGCAAGATGAGACAACCCCTTTCACCATTCATGTGTGTAGAGGGGAAGTTGCATGGGTCTGACACATTTCAAATACCAGGTTTTGGGGGACACTATCTCTCCTTTTGGAGAGAACGCCTTAAGCTAACTTATTTAATATCTGAATCATGTCTCAAGGACTATTTAAAGGGTCAAACATTGACTTATAGGATAGTTGCCTTTCATCTGGTGGTATTAGAGGCAGAGCTTGTTAAGAGCTCATTTGCATCCCCTTCTTGCCAAAATACCAGGTTCATATATCAGGAAACTATGTATAGAAAGTCTGGTCTGATTTATTGCTATTTACCTTGTCTCCACTTTTCCCTGCCTATGCTCTATATGATGCAAAGTATCAGGACATGAGCATGTCACTGCACTTTTAGGATGTATGTAACCTTATTAATAATATTCCCTATGTGTACAATGATAGCAAGGTTTACAATGCAATAAAAAATACAATTTGGGAAGTACTATATCTCCTTGAGGAGAGCGTCTTAATTGGCATGAGGAGACTTATAGGCCATACATGCTCCACTGGAATTCTGGGAAGAAGGGATGCAAATGAGCTCTAAATACGCTCTGCCTCTAGTGCCACCCGATGTACGGCAACTCTCCTACAAGTCAATGTTCGACCTTTAACTAGGCCTTGAGACATGACTTGGATAATAAATAAGCCAGCATCTCCTCTGAAGACAACTATTTTGGGGTGATTGCTCCTCATCAGTTCAGAGCAGAGAGTACTGGCTTACTGAGTGAGAGGCCTAAGTCAGAATTTGGGATGTACTATCTTTGGGAAGAGCGTCTTAATCGGCGTGAGGAGGCTAATAGGCCATACATGCTCCTCTGGAATTCTGGGAGGAAAGGGACACATTACAATTTTCCAAAAATTTGGATTCCATCGGAATCTTGATCTTTTGCTATTCAATTTGGATTTGGATGAATCTCTCAAAATGGCCACTACCATTTTACAGGTCAGAAGACAGAGAAGACAATATCTGCCACCAAAAAAGGAACATTTGTGGATCATGTTTTAATTTAAAGATAAAATCCAACAGTGCAGAGTGTTATTAAACAGGTTACCATATGCTTAACCATAGCCATATATGTCACTTTGACTTTAATAAAAGGGGTTGGATACAACCATAGGAGAACTCAGAGTGTCATACATGACTTTTCTGGGCACTTTTCATTCTGGCCGAATTTACTTGAACCCGAATCGAATATGCCCAATATGAATTTCAAAAAATTCGCTCATCTATCTATATATGTATATATAATTATTATAATTATTGTAAGTTTGAAAAATAGATTTTCTCCTTAAAGAAATATTCCTATTTCAAGTTTTTATGTCATATGCACAGGATATGCCATAAAGGTCCAATAGATGTCACTTGTATCTATTTTGAGAGCAAGGCCCAGAGTCATGAC
The DNA here is from genome assembly GCA_900303285.1 of Rhinella marina. Classification (NCBI taxonomy): domain Eukaryota; kingdom Metazoa; phylum Chordata; class Amphibia; order Anura; family Bufonidae; genus Rhinella; species Rhinella marina. The sequence goes on along the minus strand of ONZH01023626.1, from coordinate 221,420 downwards.
TAGTCTATCCATAGGTGACTGTACATTCGTGACCCTCTCTATTAAAGAGGTTGTCTAGCCATTTATATTGATGACCTATCCTCAGGCTAGCTCATCAATATATTATCAGTAGGGGTCTGACATCGGCAACCCCACCGATCAGATGTTTAAAGAGGAGGGAGCACTCCATGCGAGCGCCACTTTCTGTTCATTACACTGCACTTTGTCTCGGAAGTGCAATATAATGACAAGTACTTGCTTCTCTTAAGTGAACGGAGCAAGTAATTGTAATTACACTACGTAGTGTAATGGCCAGGAAATGGTGCTCACATGGAGCACCGCCTCCTCGTCAAACAGCTGATCGGCAGTGGTGTTGGGTGTCGGACCTCCACCGATCTGATACAGTATTGATGACCTAACTTGAGGATAGATCATCAATATAAATGGAAGGACACCCCCTTTAATTGTTTAGCTGTCTCTGAACTTCTATAGAAAATTCAGCTGTCCTCAGAACTACCATAAAAGTGAACTGTCTACTGTACTTATTGAAGTAATAACAGCAGTGGTAGTTGGTATCTGCAGTTGATAAGGGACCATGAATCTTAGTAAATCTTACTACATTTGTATTCTGTTATGTGCGGAGTCCTGGTCTGTGGCTAAGACTTGTCACATATTCTGTGACCTTTTCATACCTTATCACAAGTGTCTATGTGAAAAGGCAGCTATAGAAGAGCTTGAAGCATTATTAAGAAGGCCACTGGGAGAGAAGCATGCTGTGGAGGCTTGGGACCGAAAATGACCTGTGCCATGTCATATTCAATTAGGTGCCTTTTGCTCTGCTCTAGGGCAAGAATCGCAGCACTTCCCAAGCGACATTTTATGATGTGTTCAACACAATATCCTACAAAGTCTCATCTCACAAACCTTGCTCAATTATAATTGTTGCTTAAATTAAAACTAGTGCAGCGTTATGTTTTAGTATCCATCCTGGGCACAAGCTTTCCTGTCTAATATAATGTGATATTCCGGCAGCCTACTCTATTTTTTGTTTTTTAATATAACTAAATATATGAAGCCCCTTAAAAATTCGACACAAAGATAACTAAAGCCCCACTAGTGATGAAGTGTTTGCTTTCAGAACATCAAGCACATATTTTATTATTACATATTAAAATAGTGAACAGATCTACAAAGTTCATGTTATTCGGCTATTATCATATTTATTATCTGTGCCTACTACTCCACAGAGTATGGTTAAAGGGTCTGGATGTCCAGATCACCATAGCACTAAAAGAATCTTTTAAATGCCATCCGTCAGCAGATTTGTACCTGTGACACTGTCTGACCTGTTACATGTGCTCTTGGCAGCTGAAGGCACCTGTGTTGGTCCCATGTTCATATGTTGTAATATATGCAAATGAGCCCCTAGAAGCAACAGGGGCATTGCTGTTACACCTAGAGGCTCAGCTCTCTCTGCATTTGCTGCACGCTCTCCACTAGAGATGAGCGAATCTTCCAAGATTTTTTTAAAAGATTCGCCTCGGATAAGATTCTATTCGGTTCAAGTTGCGTTAAAAAAATTGTGTTCTGCGAACATTCCCACGAATGGCTATGCATGAGTGTACAAAGTACGTACGAAGCTTTAGTTTATTATTGTCTAGGCCCACAAAAATAACAAAAATACAGTAAAAGTACTCTACTTAAATGAATACCTACGCATTAGCGTACAAATTATTAGATGCGTAGCATTAGTGTACAAATTATATTATGCGTATGTAGCGTTAGCGTACAAAGATTTAAGAAGTATCTTCCGAAGCAAATCTGAAAAGATTCGGATTCTCTTTGGTGTAGAAAAAAACGAAGATTCGTATCGAATCTACGAAGCGGCGAATAGATTCGCTCATCTCTACTCTCCACTTTGGCTGACAGGGCCAGACAGTGTAAATGTGATCACACCTGGCAATCAAAGCTGAGTCTCTATGTGTAATGGCAATGCCCCTGTTGCTCTTAGAGACTCATTTACATATATTAAAACATAATTTTTCGCAGTAATGAGGGCAAATATGAACATGGAACCAACACAGATGCCTTCAGCTGCCAAATGCACATGGAACAGGTCAGCCAGTTTCATAGGCACAAATCTGCTGACAGACGCCCTTTAATACTTGAGACACGGTGCTTTTAAAACCATTAAAGGGGTTACCCGATATCTAAAATAATCCCCCCCAATGCCCAGGCCCCTTGTATGGATTATACTTACCTGCTCCCTGGCCCCTACGTTGCTTCGGATCCCTGCACGGCCGCCACTGCATATCCCCGTCGCTTGGATCAAAACGTGTGTGTGTGGGGTGGGGGGGGGGGCGCCAATAGCAGGCCATGATGGGGATGAGCCCCCGTGAGACTGCTCACCGTTGCAGCCTGCTATTTGATGCTCCCTGGATGTTATGATGTGAGTGACAGGGAGATGCAGCGGCAGCTATGAGCCATGTGAGTGCCAGAGAGCAGGTAAGTATAATCCATACAAGGGGCTTGGGCATTGGGGGGGATATTTTCGATATTGGACAACCCCTTTAATGGCTCAAACAGTGCCCCCTTACATGTTTCATCAACAGGGGAATGAGACAATGCATCATTATGATATGGGCAAAACCCACAAATACTGTGAATGGCATCTCTAGGTGTTCCATGCCATTCAGGCATCGGCCCATTCCTCTGACGCTGCTATAAAACAATACATGTTGGCAGGACACTATAAGAGTCATAAATCGATTTATATGCACTGTGTCCAGTGCATTAAAAGATTTGTGTAATGGACATCCAGCCCCTTTAATCATATATTGTGGGGCACAGGTGGAATATGAAATAATAACAATCGGCACCTTCTTGATTTTAACTATTGAGTGACCGCTGCAAACCTCAAAAAAATCGTTTGCCTCTATTCTTTTGGACAGTACCTGTAGCTCAATAGTTAAAATCATCTAGTTGTGCTACAAAAAGGTTCTGTGTAGCTCAGGCTTAATTAGACATGGAAAAAACTTGGAATGAGCACAGACACCCTTCAGCACTCTTTAACGGACAGCTCCCAGTCTGTACCATTCTGACAATGTTGTAATGGGACATAGGGGGAATGAATTAAAGGGGTTGTCCTTAATTCCACCCAGGCAGCCTGCCTGCCTGACTAGAGCATTGGAGCATCTCATGCTCCGATGCCCTCCTTTGCCCTGCGCTAATTAGCGCAGGGCAAAGGCATTTTGCCCAGTTCCTGTGACAAACCGAGCTCTGCCAGGTGGAGACTTCCGCCCAGCAGTGAGCCCGGTGACGTCACCGGCGCTGATGGGCGGGCTTTAGCCCGGCAGTGTGTATTATGTAAACAAAAGAGCCCTTGCCCTGCGCGATCCATGAGATGCTCCGATGCTAACATCAGGCGGGCTGCCTGGGTGAAATTAAGGATATGTCCGGGTTCAGCTCTGAAGCCAGGCAACCCCTTTAAGCTTGTATGCTGGTTTTCTGGCACTTTCCGCCAGACTTGATACTTTTACAAAAAGCGAATGGGGTCTGGGAGGGTGCAGACTGCAGGAGGGACCTCTATGGCCCGACACATTTAACCAATATGAGCGCCAGAACACTGGTGCACATTACACCTGAAATTTATGCTGAATTCTTTACTGGGGTACATTTCTCTGGTTCATGCATGGGCCTCCTTAGGATGCACCAAAATGAAGTGTCTGTATAACCTTTTCTTATTAACACTGGCGTCAGGGTCTCTATTGTTTTAGTCAGCTGTAGAGATGGAGCTGCTAGATCTATAGTGTGACTCCTCATTGAGCTCATGTGAAGAGTACTTTTGCTGATGACATTTCCTTGAATGTATTGTCAATAAATTAAAATAATAGAATACATACTATTCTTTATTGCCCATTGCATGGGAAGTGAATAAAGTTGTGTTTCTTCTACATATCCACCATCTGGTTTATGAGAGCAGAGCTAAACAAATGATTTTAGGCAGGTCAAGCAGCAGTGAACCACTCATTCCTGTCTTCATGCATTTACTGGTGTGTTCATTGCAAAATCGGAAAAGGAGCATATGAATTGCTTTTAACCCTTTGCCTCCCAAGAATACTGCATTATGGGACATTTTTTATTTCTTCCTCACATCTTCAAAGGGGTTGTGTCACTTGAGCAAGTATCATTTATTATGTAGAGAAAGTTAATACAAACCACTTAGGCTACTTTCACATCAGCGTTTTTGCTGGATCCGTCATGGATCAGCAAAAACGCTTCCGTCATGATAATACAACCATCTGCATCCGTTGTAATACAACGGATCCAGTTGTATTATCTTTTAAATAGCCAAGACGGATCCGTCATGAACTCCATTGAAAGTCAATGGGGGACGGATCCGTTTTCTATTGTGTCTGAGAAAACGGTCCGTTTGGATCAGTTTCGTCATGCGGACACCAAAACGCAGCAAGCAGCGTTTTAGTGTCCGCTTCCAAAACGGAATGCTGACTGAACTGAAGCAAAACTGATGCATTCTGAACGGATCCTTTTCCATTCAGAATGCATTAGGACAAAACTGATCAGTTTTGGACCGTTTATGAGAGCCTGTGACGGATCTCACAAACGTATCCTTACAACGCAAGTGTGAAAGTAGCCTAATGTATAGTGGTTGTCTATATTGCTTCCTTTACTGGTTGGATTCATTTTTCCCTCACAGTATACATTGCTTGTTTTCAGGGGTTACGACCACCCTGCAATCCATCAGGGATGGTTGTGCTTGCACACTATAGGAAAAAGTGCCGGCCTCTCTGGTGCCCGGGACTGTGGGAGTGCACATAGGTTGGTGCTTTTACTCAACGTATACATACAGCAGGCCCTGTTTTAGACTGGAGGCATACACTGGTGTATAACCCCCGCGCGCGATGCCAGAGGCTGCGCCTAATTTATAATGAGGCATATCCCTTGCCATAAATTAGGCGCAGTGTTCTTCATTCTGTGCACCTAAACTGAAATCTACACCAGCCCATAGTCTTCTATGCCAAAAACTGTCGTAAAAGCAGATAAATGTGGCGGGACTACTGTCTCCTCTTCACCCTCAGCAGGCCCCCTTTTCAGGAAAGTGGCAGTGGAGAAATTCCACAAAAATATTTGAACAAATGGTGTTGAAAAAGTTTCAAACACACCAGAGAATTGAAGCCAATATATAATAAATTAGGTCCATAGTAGACCTGCTTATTTACAGTGGTACCCCTGCCCCTTGCTCCTAATTGTTTACAGGGGTACTATTTCTCATTATGGGCCTAGTAGGCATTAGGAGTCATATAGGCCAAGCAATGCTCCTCAGGGAAACAAGTACACAAATTAGCTCCCTTACAAAAAAGAAAAGAAAGCTAAGCCACCAGATACAAGGTAGCTTACCTATAAATCAAAGCTCAACCTTTTAAACAGGCCTTGAGACATAATTTAGGATTATAGCTAATCCAGTACCTAGTAGTTCTGCATAATAAAGAACTACGTCATACACAATCAAACAGCTATTAAGGATGTCAGATATTTGCATACATGTAAGCATATTATTCCTGTTTCAGTTTTACACATGCATGTAAAATATGAATGTAGATAAGTCACGCGGTTCACGTTACAGATCCTTGTGAATTCGACCAGCAGACAAAGGGTGCACAGTGCATTTCCCCTGCTTACAGGGAAATCATTTTCATGCCACAGTCTCGACAGTGACTAAACAAAATAATCTAAACAATAGAGACAACTGTATAATAGTAACAGTGATCCAAAGTGAGTGATACAAAAGTGGAAGTGTCATGTATCGGTACTCCTGAACTGTGCACTATAGTGCATTTTGTACTTAGTAAACTATAATATTAAGTGTAGTGTTTCCTGGATAAAGTCCCTTATTCATGAGCCATAATTGGGTGGTTTGGTATTGTTTTGATATTTCGGTTAAAGGGGTTCTCCCTTTTCAAAAATCCCTTGTGTCTTCAGCCCTGTAGAGGGAGGATCATTTAATAATAACTTACCCAACCCTTACTCTGGCGATGCCACTATCTCTGCCATACTCACAAGGACTGTGCTCTTCTTTTCCTGTTAGGCTGCATTTACAGCAGATGAACAGGAAAATAAGTGCACACAACTGTTTTTTTTTTTAATAAACCAGGAAAATCAATACAGGATATTTACTAATTCAATATGTATTATACATAGTGGATTAATACCACTTGTATGGTGTTTTAAAACAGAGCTTTCTTATGTCTATATACATATATATTAGAGTTATTACTCATCACGTAACTCATGGCCATATCCTTTATCCATGTGTTGTTTCCAGTTTAATTATAAGCACATACTGTGACATATTACACTGTTTGCCAGAAATAGCATGCAATTTCCTCATCCAGTATATAACCATCATAAAATAACCCAGATGGTAGTATTTACATTGTCCCCACATATCCTAGGCCTTATTTATTAAAACAGAGTCATAAGAGTTGACAAATCCTCTATAAATCCAGTGACCCACAGGACACATCTGATTTCAGATGTTCTCTTTACTTTGCTTTTCCATCCAGCCCAGACCAACATGACAATTTCTTCTGACAACCATAGAGTTTGCAGACATCTTTTGTCCTAAATTCCACAGCCTCTGTTGACTCATTTCTGAACCCTCTATAGCAACACAAATAAATTCAGACTTGAGACCAAACCTCTAGGTTAATTTAGACCCCTGACCAGAACCCTGAATAAATTCAGGCCCCAGACTTAATGCCTAAATTCATTCACACCTTAGGCATTCACCTACATTAAGATTATTACCAGACCCCTAAATTAACACAGACCCCTAAATGAATGTCAACCCTAGACCAGACTCTTACATTCAGTCCCTCCTTTAATTTTTTGGCTACTGATGAAGGAGATAGGAGCCCTGAAACACATTTAGCCTAGTAGCCTATTATCCACTCCTTTACACCACCCTGTGTTTCCTCGGATTGTTTCATATTGGATCAATTTTTTAATAACTACAGAACAAGTGACCATAAAAATTACATTTTATGGTAGTTATTCTATATACTTCCTGAGCAGCAACAATTCCCAACCAATTCAGCATCAACAGAAAAAACAGAAGCAGCGCTCTATCAAACTAGAAAGCACAGCCAACCCCAGGCAATTTACTGCACAGGCTCATGCATGCACACAAACTTATTTTTTTCATGTCAGTTCCATTTTTTTTGTGGTCCGTACGCAGAACCATTCCCTTTGATGGGGCCGCAAAAAATGGAAATGACTCTGTGTGCATTCCGTTTCCATATGTCCACATGACCATTCTGCAAAAAAGTAGAATATGTCCTATTATTGTCCACATTATGGACTGTTCTGTTAGGGGCTGGCTGTTCCGTTCTGGAAAATATGGAATGCACATGGCCAGTATTCATGTTTTGTGGATCCGCAATTTGCGGACAGCTTATATACAACGGTTGTGTGAACGAGTCCTAAGTGTGATATTTCTATCCTGCATTCTACTATTAATAGAATTCTTAATAAAGGCTGGGCACAACTATAGATTCAACTAATTGAATGACTTTGACTGGTAATATCCTACATCTGGATAATCTTCCACATTACTATTACCTTTTATCAAATCTATAGGGATGGACACTATTTGAGGAACTGATTATTTGATTATTTATCACTTTTTTTTAGCAGCAGGGAACGCAACGTACTGTTATTTTAATTTGAATGGATCTCTCTTTTTTCTGTTATTTTAATGATCTTTTAATTGTTATTTTATTTAATTTATTTTATTGATTTTATGTCTATTGTCACAATAATCATTAAAAATGTATAATTAATTTATCTGTGCCTGCAGAGGTTCAATTTTTTTGACTACTTATATCTGTGGGCACCAGACTGGATTAGGAACTTGGCACAAGTGAGCCGTCCATTGTTTTACAAATTCAGAATCCAGCTCAGACTCATATACTTAACAACCTTGTTCTGGGTCCCTTTTCAGTTCCAGGCACCGCCACACAGGAGCCCAGGAGTAAGAAGGACTTAGTATTATTGGCTGATATCTATTGTATTAATCCAATGGATATTGGCTGAAAAAACAAATACTATGGGGCTGTCACGGGGAGCCGGCGACGTGCTCCATCCTTGCGGCGCCGCCCGTCTCCTGTACCTAGCTCCGAATGAGGATGCGGCATGGAGATCAGGGGGCGGGGATTACATGACAGTGTACGCTTCCCGGCCTATGCCCGCTCCCTACTCGCATACAGGGAGCGAGGCGAATACGACAACGCACGCCTTCCAGCATACGTTCCCTTCCTACTGTCATACAGAAGGCGGGGCGAACTTGGCAGCGTACTCTTCCTGGCACTGCCAGAGGATGCGCGCCACTTAGTGACGTACAGGCAGGGCAGGTGAGCGTGGGTGTGGATAGGCCAGCGCTCACCTGCGGAGAGTCAGTATTGGGATCGTGTGACACTGGCCACATCACATGAACCACCTGTGGGCCTATTTAACAGGCAGTCTGCTGGCCACAGGTTGCCTGTGATTGGTCTTATTACCAGAACTTGCGATTGTGAACTGCTGTGACTATTGTGCTTTGACTTCGGCTTGTGAATTTGACTCCGTCCTCGTTTCATCCTTTTGTACTTTGTTACCTCTCGGCTTTGACCTTGGTGCATGTTTTTGACTTTGCTTCTGTTTGTTCCCCTGTTTTTTTTTTTACGTGACTTCCTGGTTTGACTTTGGCTTGGCGACATTCTTATATGGTGTGTGTTCTGTCTTTTGTTTATTTATTTTACCCGTTGTTTCCCCTCCCTGTACGCCCCAGAATGTACCTAGGCTAGGGACTGTCGACAAGTTGTACGCTGCTGCCTAGGACGGGCCGTGCAAGTAGGCAGGGTCTGTGGTGGGGTTGAGTTCAGGGCTGCACATACCCCTGAACTGTGAAAGGGGCACATTTATTAAGACCGGAATTTTAGATGCCAGTCTTAGTAAGGTCCTGCACTAGCATCGGCCCCTACATTAGTGGATCCACCTCCGCTTCTAAATGAAAGACAGCTTCCTAGCTGTCTTACATTTAGACCATTTTCTACACCTAAAAAAACATAGAAAATGGTAAATGAGATGGGCCGACTTGCCCGTTCCCTTCCCGCCCACACCACGCCGACTTTTTTTTTAGACCGGGCATGAGTGGGGAGAAGTCACAGATTGCGGCACAAAGGACCTTTACACTACAATCTGCACCAGAAATACGTCTAATATAGGCATATTTCTGTTTAATAAATGACCCCCTATGTTTGCAAATTAAGAACAGAAATATTTATGAATGTATTCACTGTTTTGGGGACACAGTGACTATGGGGGCAATGCTCAGGCATAGTCAGAGTATTTGAAGGTGGGCAATAGTCAGGAATAAAAGGACATAGAGCATTTGCATGTGGGCAATGGTCAGGAATAAAAGGGCATAGTCAGAGTACTTGAAGGTGCTCTACATTTTTTATGCAGTATCTACTTTGCTCCTTAAAGTCTGTTGACACCTTTTGGGATCTTTTCATATTTTATTTTTATTTTTTTATGTTTTTTAAGTTAAAAATTATTTTTGTAATAGTTTTTTATTAAATAAATTTTGAACTATTTTGTTCTGCAGTCTGAATGTATTCCAGTACATGCAAGCTGCAGAAACAAGAATGGTTCTGAATTTTTAATAAAAAATAATTACAAAAATGTTTATCCTAAAATACATTTAACAAAATACATTTTTTTAAAGGTGTCTATAACCTTTCGCTCAGTAACTCAATGGTAGTACTGTTACTCACATCTCCATACTCCCCATCACATGTCTATGACAACTGGTCCACTCTGATGACATCCATAGGTAGCTGCTAATGATTTGTCACCTGATACTTGAAGTTTTAACTTTTGGTCTTGACTCCTATCCTTTCTTCTAGTTTTATCATCTCATCCAGTGTTTTGTCACATTGTGATGCGAATGGTGATGAACCTGGCTTTATTCATGATTTAACTTCTACTTCTGCTTTAGATATTTGCGACCTGGAAATTGGACTGGGAAAGTCCATACCTCCTTCCAGGATTTTAGAGGGGTTCTCTTAGCCTGCAGTGAAAACCTCAGGAAGGAAGATCCATTGTACCATACTTACAACTCCAATGTGCCACCGATTCCCTTCTCACATGTCTGCCTCTGCCAGGATTTTGCCCCCTGACGTTTCAGCTGGAACTTCTCCTCTGTCTTCCAGTTTTCTGCAATGTACGAGCGTCATTGTTGACTTACATAAATTTCAGACAGGAAGGCAGGCCTGTGAATGAAGGCAGCGCTACATTTGCTTGTTGTTTTTTAGCAAACCCATCAGAGAGACAGGGCGTATAGCAATAAACACCTGAGACAATGGGGGTGATGCACAGAAGACAGTAAAAAAGACAAGAAGAAGAATTCTAGGGTAAGTATGGCAAATTAAAAAAAAATGCAGTTTGGGGCCAGAGAACCCATTAAGAGTGAAGAACAGACAACTTCTTTAAACTATGTTATTCAGTTTAGCCAGTGCAAAACTGATTGCAGTTCAAGGATCCATTTCTCCACTGAAAATCGTAACATGTCAAAAGCAAATAAAAATCTAGTAATGGACCTGATGAAGTCTTAAGGTAACACAGAATCATTGCTGTGGTATGACATTCATAGGTTAAGTACTCTTTTAGGTTTATGTTTAATGAACTCTTGGGAAAAAGAGAGCAGAAAATATATTTTTTTTTCTTTTTGTCTTCTACAACTGGACAGATTGGCTTGTGCTGTGCACATTCTCTAATGGATATAATGCAGGGTCCTGAAGTATTTATCTAAATGTTCCAACTGTCACTCCTCATTTTATTGAAAGAAGAAATTAAACACAGGCACAGAGCTGCTGACAGCCTGCAAGCGCATTAGAAAGCTTCATATTAGATGCGTAAGCTTACTTACCACTAATGCTATCTTGAATCAGTCTCTCTGGCATTGTGGCTGACATCTTGAATCAGTCTCTTAGGAGCTGTTGACCATCTTGGATTTCCTCTTGTTGGAATGCAGCAGCCACCTTGGCTCAGTCTGAGGAAGCAATCCATACTCTCTGCCAAATGCGACACAACTTTTCTAATGCGTCCTGTTTATCATTTGAAACTATTAATATAAAAATACAATACAAAGTATTCATTTTATGATTTCATTATATAACTGCAAACAAATTTTCCTCTTAAAACATTAAATATAAGCACATGTATTGTCCTTGAGGGATGTATTAAAATAATAAAAAAGATATAGTCAGCATTCTGAACCCCTATGTTTTTAACTCTGATAACCCCTTTATTATTCTACAAATCAGTGTTCTATAGATCCATAGTATAGTGCCCCTAACCTGCTACAGGCTTAGGGTCCATTCACACGACCATAGGCCGTCTGTGCCTGTATTGTGAAATGCAAACAGCAGTTCTGCAATATACGGGCATCGGCCTTGTGAATTCCGTATCACGGAGGTGGACCCATTTATTTGAATGGGTCCGCAATCCTCAAGATACGGCGAGATGCGGAGGTATGCAACAGAAGCCCTTCTGTGGGCTCAAAACATATATTGCGGATCGCGGAACCATTCAATTGAATGAGTCTGTGCTGCAATACAGGATTCACATGGCCAGTGCCCGTGCATTGCGGACGGCATTTTGCGGTCTGCAGCATGAATGTACCCTTATACTGTATCTCCATCTACTTCCATCTGATGGAGGCACACTGAAGTTTTTCCATAATTCATCTATGAAAAATAAAATTTAAGCATTGCCAATTCTTAGTCCAACCCACAATGAAATAAACATAAAATGACATGTATATTTATTTGGTGAAAACAAAAATACTGAGGGAGATATATTAATGTATGTGCACCTAGAATCTTACTTAATTTGCACCATAATTTGTGGCACATGCTTGTGTCGAATATTTTAAGTGTGTGGCAGAATTTGTACCCATATGCTACTTGCTAGACATGACTATCTGCAAGTCAACTTCTTTGCCAGCATTTGGCTAGTCCTACTTTGCTCTTTCTTTTGTTGGAGTCTTAGATTCTGGCACATCTTGTGGTCAAAAAAGCTATACAAACACAGGTGGTCTAAAAGTGGTATAAGATTCGGTGGTGCATTGTGTCACAAATAGCTAGAGAAGAGATCATACAACAAGGTGCTCCATGGTGAAGTACTGCAACAGTGTAGACATGGAGGAGACTCAAGCGTAACTCTGAGAAGCACATGAGAACTGCTCGGATCCCCGAAGATGTAACAAGTGAGTCCGAGAACAGGCATCTTCTGGAGCATCTTCCCTTCAGGCTTACTTACACAAAGAATACCATCACTATTTAAAATCACACACATTTAACAATCCAAATACACGCTGGTCATAAATTTGTCACTAAATAAAAATGGAGCAGGCACAATATTCTGTCACAAAATAAATCTTAAAGGGGTTGTCTCACTTCAGCAAATAGCATTTATCATGTAGAGAATGTTACTACAAAGCACTTACTAATGTATTGTGATTGTCCATATTGCCTCCTTTGCTGGCTGGATTCATTTTTCCATCACAATATCCACTGTTTGTTTCCAGGGGTTACGACCACCTTGCAATCCATCATTGGTGGCTTCACTTGCACACTATAGGAAAAAAATGCCAGCCTCTCTGGAGGCCAGGACTGAGGGATCACACATAGGCTAATGCTTTATCCTATAGTGTGCAAGCTGAAGGGAGAGATTTGAATAGAAAATGCACAACAGGGTGCATGGCATTTGTAGTTAGATTAAAGGGTTTTTCTTGGATTAATTGATGGCCTATACTCAGGATTGGTGGGGCAGTGCCTCCCGACACCCCCGTTGATCATCTTTAAAGAGGCTGTGGCACTCTGGTCAGCGCTGCAGCCTCCTTCTAGGTCAGTGATGTCATGTTCATCGGTCATATGGCCTAAGTGCAGTTCACATTCAAATAGGCCTGGGCTGCAGTACCAAGCGCAGCTGCTATACAATAAACAATGCTGTGCTTAGTATGCTGTGAGGAGGCTGCAGCGCTCACCAGACCACCCAGCCTATTCACATAATCTGATCAGTGGCGGTGCCAGGTGTCGGAACCCCATTTATCAGTACTGACGGCCAATCCTGAGGATAGGTTATTGATGTCCTACTCCTGGAACAGCCTTGATTCTGTTAAATGATTCTGGCAACGTGGAATGATTTCAAACCAATTAAGGTACACAAAAATCTAATGGACATGTAAATGAGCCTTTAATTGAATTTGCTTAGTATATCACATGTGACTATTAATGATGCAACTGGTTTAACAAAGTTAGTTTCAACCAATTGCTAGAGAAATATACCTGGTTAGGGCGAGGTAGGTTGCATGACTTCAATCTGGACATGGTTTCCAAATCAATTGGCGATGAGTTATGATTCTGATTCTGTATATATACAGTACAGACCAAAGGTTTGGACACACCTTCTCATTCAAAGAGTTTTCTGTATTTTCATGACTATGAACATTGTAGATTCACACTGAAGGCATCAAAACTATGAATTAACACATGTGGAATTATATACTTAACAAAAAAGTGTGAAACAACTGAAAATATGTCTTATATTCTAGGTTCTTCAAAGTAGCCACCTTTTGCTTTGATTACTGCTTTGCACACTCTTGGCATTCTCTTGATGAGCTTCAAGAGGTAGTCACCTGAAATGGTTTTCACTTCACAGGTGTGCCCTGTCAGGTTTAGTAAGTGGGATTTCTTGCCTTATAAATGGGGTTGGGACCATGAGTTGTGTTGGGCAGAAGTCAGGTGGATACACAGCTGATAGTCCTACTGAATAGACTGTTAGAATTTATATTATGGCAAGAAAAAAGCAGCTAAGTAAAGAAAAACGAGTGGCCATCATTACTTTAAAAAATGAAGATCAGTCAGTCCGAAAAATTGGGAAAACTTTGAAAGTATCCCCAAGTGCAGTCGCAAAAACCATCAAGCGCTACAAAGAAACTGGCTCACATGAGGACCGCCCCAGGAAAGGAAGACCAAGAATCACCTCTGCTGCGGAGGATAAGTTGATCCGAGTCACCAGCCTCAGAAATCGCAGGTTAACAGCAGCTCAGATTAGAGACCAGGTCAATGCCACACAAAGTTCTAGCAGCAGACACATCTCTACAACAACTGTTAAGAGGAGACTGTGTGCAGCAGGCCTTCGTGGTATAGCTGCTAGGAAACCACTGCTAAGGACAGGCAACAAGCAGAAGAGACTTGTTTGGGCTACAGAACACAAGTAATGGACATTAGACCAGTGGAAATCTGTGCTTTGGTCTGATGAGTCCAAATTTGAGATCTTTGGTTCCAACCACCGTGTCTTTGTGCGACGCAGAAAAGGTGAACGGATGGACTCTACATGCCTGGTTCCCACCGTGAAGCATGGAGGAGGAGGTGTGATGGTGTGGGGGTGCTTTGCTGGTGACACTGTTGGGGATCTATTCAAAATTGAAGGCATACTGAACCAGCATGGCTACCACAGCATCTTGCAGCGGCATGCTAATCCATCCGGTTTGCGTTTAGTTGGACCATCATTTATTTATCAACAGGACAATGACCCCAAACACACCTCCAGGCTGTGTAAGGGCTATTTGACCAAGAAGGAGAGTGATGGGGTGCTACGCCAGATGACCTGGCCTCCACAGTCACCAGACCTGAACCCAATCGAGATGGTTTGGGGTGAGCTGGACCGCAGAGTGAAGGCAAAAGGGCCAACAAGTGCTAAGCATCTCTGTGAACTCCTTCAAGACTGTTGGAATACCATTTCAGGTGACTACCTCTTGAAGCTCATCAAGAGAATGCCAAGAGTGTGCAAAGCAGTAATCAAAGCAAAAGGTGGCTACTTTGAAGAACCTAGAATATAAGACATATTTTCAGTTGTTTCACACTTTTTTGTTAAGTATATAATTCCACATGTGTTAATTCATAGTTTTGATGCCTTCAGTGAATCTACAATATTCATAGTCATGAAAATACAGAAAACTCTTTGAATGAGAAGGTGTGTCCAAACTTTTGGTCTGTACTGTATGTACGCGGACGCTTTACTGATCATACACAAGGGATAATTGATTCTATATTTTAGGATGAGGGTTCTTGTATTGAGTAAGCTTCACCTTAAACGGCATCTGTGCATTCCATTACGGAATATCTGGAGACACGTGTCATCCACCCTTTAAATATATCATGTAGTCATTTTAGTATGTATCTTCTGCCGGCAAAAACCTGTGACTAATGATGAGAGCAGAGCCCATGCTAACAATGCTTCTTGTATGACCTTTTTGAGGACAGTGTAATTGTATGTAATTGTATCTACCCTGTTTACTGAACGTCATCTTCAGTGGAATCAAACGTAAAATGTTTCAGTAAAACGACCGGCATTAAGTTGGGGCAATTCCATAGTTTTCACCAGTGGCTTTCCAACAAATGACTTAACCTTTGGCTGGATTGCTATGGTAACTAATGGATGTGACTACACTACTGAACGGTAACTGTGCTTACCAGAGCTGTAAGATCATAAGCATGTATGACATATTCAGATTATGTCCTCTGTTTGCAGATTTGTATTGTACAGAGTATATTTGGGGGTGGTCATTAACCTTTTGTGAAAATGTAATGTTTCTTATCAGAGAGTCATGTTAGGTCTGACATGTAGGCCGGTTTTAATTTGTAAATTGCACTAGGCAGGCCTGCTGGGACTCCCAATAATGTGTTTTGATGAGATCTTCCTCCTGAATTCACCCTGAAACCTTAGGTTAGAACAAGCAATTATCAATTAGCTCATCAGAGCTGGCTCTCTGCCTTCTGAACATTCAATGTTCCGCTAAAAGTAAGAATTAAACCACCCCCCCTTCATAATTTGTTTAGGCTACCAAGATCCTGTTCCGAGTTTCCATAAGAATTCATTAGAAATGTCATAGTAGATAAACGTTGTATTTAATGCTTCTTAATTGAAAAACGAACAGCAATTTTCACATGGGCTAATTCCATTGATTCCAATAGACCTGGAGAATCAGACTTTTAAGGTACCCATCCATGATTAGTAGCTGTTGGCTGAAACATGTAGGTGTCATAAATGGGGGGAGTGGCTAAGGCCACTGTCAGACACCTGTATGGCTACCTTAAAGGGGTTGTCCAATGAAAAGTTTTCAAACCAGCACCTTGATCTGAATACTTTTGTAATTGCTCATTCGGTAATTAAAAGTTTAGTATAGCCACTAGTGTTGAGTGAATCGAAGCCAAACAAATTGACTTCAATTCGAACTTCCAGAAAAATTTGATTCACCTCAAAGCTGAACTTCCTTGTGCATCGTGGTAATGAATCTATTTTTTCTGAAAAAAAACCCAAAACATATTCACCTCGTTCATTTGCTTGCGTAGAGGCGACGCTGTGTTTGAAAGCAAGATGGCTGTGGCAGCCTCTCCACAAACAAGGGATAAGCCGAGTATGTATTTTTTTGTTTTTGTTTTTACTGGATTAACCCCTGAAAGCCCACAATTGTAGCATCAGATGCCGCAATGAGCGTTGAACGCGGCATCTGAGGGGTTCAGCAGTGCAATTGCCATTCCTAGTCATTGCGCCCGCTAAATACAAAGGAATGTGCTTCATGACAATGTAATTAGTCACAAATCGAATTTCTTTATGAAATTCCACAAAGCAGCCGAATCGAATTTTTCATAACTTTGCTCATCACTAATAGCCACTATTGAATAAAATGTATCTGTATAGCACTCTTGCTCGTTTTTTCCTTATTTCTCAGTAACATTACTGAGGTGGATATTTTAGATTACGTACTCTGTCATAATCCCTTTAAGCCTTTTGCTACCATCGCCGTACATGTACAGTGCTGGAGCGATGGGTAAACATGGCCCCCGCTCACACGTGCATCAGGCGCCACTGCCAGCGGGTCTCCATAGTTCCAAACAGCAGAGAGCCAAGGCTAAAGAAATGAGCAATTCTGCTCATAACATGGATCTGTAAGAATCATGATAGTTAAAGGGGTATTCCAATCTCACAAATGTAGTTTGTATAGTTAGATATAGCCATACCAATATTATTACTGATATAATGTATTTATATAAAATGTACCGTTTAGAAGATTTGCCTATTTGTATATCCATTGTCCCACACACATCAGTCAGGCCATTGCCCCTGGTTATGGCCACTGCGGCCATGTAGTAGTGGTGGCCGGCTTGTTCCTTTTCAAACCCGCCCTGAGGTAACTGCTGTATTGTGAACGCACATTACATGAGCATGCGGAGACATAGGGTACCTTCACATCTGCGTTTTGGACGCTTCCTGACCATCGCGTTTTGGACTGGTTTCGTCCAAAACGCAGACTTTATAAACTGATCCTGCTCCATAGAGATGAATGCGTTTTGGAAGCGCAGACAAAAATGCTACAACCCTAAGATGTGTCTCCGCATGCTCATGCAATGTGCGTTCACAATACAGCAGTTACCTCAGAGCGGGTTTGAACAAGAGCAAGCCGGCCACCACTACTACATGGCCGCGGTGGCCATAACTAGGGGCAACGGCCTGACTGATGTGTGTGGGACAATGGATATACAAATAGGAAAATCTTCTAAATGGTACATTTTATATAAATACATTCTATTAGCAATAATATTGGTATGGCTATATCTAACTATACAAACTACATTTGTAAGATGGGAATACCCCTTTAAGCATTAAAAAAAAAAAAAAAAAGAGTTTTGTAGTCTCAAACATGAGCTACAGGTGTCTTGCAGTTTTCACACTGGTCAATATTGTTAATAATGGACTCCACTTCTTGGTCTGTACATATCACTTTACTGTAGTGATTTCCTTATCATTACTGGGAGGATTAGAATGATAGATCCTCTATATATAGATAACACAGGATCCACCATTCACAATAGGTGATAACTCAGCTCATCTGCTTCCTCCTGACCTCTGCACAGGTCACAGACAATGCCTAGAAAATTCTCCCCTAGAAATCGAGTTAGCTTCTGTCCATTATGGTGACTGCTGTAAAGCATTTCTCTAAATGCTATTAACAACAGCTCAGGCAAGATGGCTGCCTCATAATCATGTTCAGGAAATAAATCCGCAATCAGAAAATGAGATGAGAAAAAAATGTTTTTAACAGATTGAAAATATTATACGTCACACATTCCCTTTAAGTGGACTGCAGCTGTCACTTGGAGAGTGAGACTGCCTCAACTAATGTTGTTTTACCATATGTGAAGAGGAGCCCTGCTTTGCTTTGTAAAATGCCCAGTATAAAAAACAAATATATATATATACTAGCAGAAAGACCCGGCTTCGCCTGGGTATATTTCATTTATTTCATTTAATGTTTCTGTGTGTCGTTGCAGAGAGAAAGTCAATGCAGCTGACAGGAGGTGATTTTTACCTTCATTTTTTCAATCCCTATTGGCTGCGGAGTGGGAGGGGGTGTGGTTTAATGGGACACGGGGGGGGGGTTAAGTCCTTCATTTCAGGGTGGCCTGAATTATAGGTTAATGCCATGGTAATTTGAAGAAACACAATGGGTAGCAGTGGAAGAAAACATTGCTTTGCGCGGGTATATTTAATCTATTTCATTTAATGTTTCTGTGTGTCGTTGCAGAGAGAAAGTCATCCTCCCTCCCATCCCTGCAGCTGACAGATGTTGATTTTTACCTTCAATTGTTCAATCTCCATTGGCTGCGGAGTGGGAGGGGTCATGGCCTGACTGAGTCGGGGGCGTGACATTGAAAGACCTAGGGTAGGGTTTTAAGTCCTTCTTTTGATGGTGGCCAGAATTACAGGTCGATGCCATGGTAATTTATGAGGACACGCCATGGGTAACAGTGGAAGAAAACATTGCTTTGCACGGGTATATTTAATCTATTTCATTTAATGTTTCTGTATGTTGTTGCAGAAAGAAATCCAACCTCCCTCCCGCCCCTGCAGCTGACAGAAGTTGATTTTTACCTTCATTTTTTCAATCCCCGTTGGCTGCGGAGTGGGAGGGGGCGTGGCCTGACAGAGTCGGAGCGTGGTTTCCCGAGATCTGGGGCGGGGGTCAGAGTGGCATGAATTACAGGTCGATGACATGGTAATTTATGGGGACCCGCAATGGGTAGCAGTGGAAAAAAACATCTTTTATTAGTACTGAATGGTTGTAGTCTAAAATTAGTCAATTTCATCTACGATTTTTGTGTGTCGTTGCAGAGAGAAATTCACCCTCCCACCCCTGCAGCTGATTTTTTTCAATCCCCGTTGCCTGCGGAGTGGGAGGGGGCGTGGCCTGGCAGAGTTGGGGGTGTGGATTATCAAGATGCTTCGAACGGTTGTAGTCTGAAATTAGTCTATTTCATCTATAATTTTGTGCGTCATTGCAGAGAGAAATTCACCCTCCCACCCCTGCAGCTGACAGAAGTTTATTTTTCCCTTCATTTTTTCAATCCCTGTTGGCTGCGGAGTAGGAGGGGGCGTGACCTGACACCGTTGGGGGCGTGGCTTAACAAAGCGCTTCGCATAGGTGATTTAATCTATTTCATTTAATGTTTCTGTGTGTCGTTGCAGAATGGCTGCAGAGTGAGAGGGGGCGTGGTCTGACAGAGTTGGGGGCGTGACTTAGCAAGACGATTCGAACAGTTGTAGTCTATAATTAGTCTATTTTATCTAAAATTTTTGTGTGTCGTTTGCAGAGAGAAATTCACCCTCCCACCCCTGCAGCAAACAGAAGTTTATTTTTACCTTTATTTTTTCAATCCCCATTGGCTGCGTAGTGGGAGGGGACGTAACCTGACAGAGTCGGGGGCGTGGATTAGCAAGACGCTTCACATGGGTGTATTTAATCTATTTCATTTAATGTTTCTGTGTGTCGTTGCAGAAAGAAAGTCAACCTCCCACCCATCCCTGCAGCTGACAGAAGTTGATTTTTACCTTTATTTTTTTCAATCCCTGTTGGCTGCGGAGTGGGAGGGGGCGTGGCCTTACAGAGTCGGGGCGTGGCTTAGCAAAGCGCTTCTCATAGGTGCATTTAATCTATTTCATTTAATGTTTCTGTGTGTCGTTGCAGAATGGCTGCGGAGTGAGAGGGGGCGTGTCCTGACAGACGGGGCGTGGCTTAGCAAAAGGCTTCGAACGGTTGTAGTCTATAATTAGTCTATTTCATCTAAAATTTTTGTGTGTCGTTGCAGAGAGAAATTCACCCTCCCACCCCTGCAGCAAACAGAAGTTTATTTTTACCTTCATTTTTTCAATTCCCGTTGGCTGCGGAGTGGGAGGGGGCGTGACCTGACAGAGTCGGGAGCGTGGATTAGCAAGATGCTTCGCATGGGTGGATTTAATCTATTTTATTTAATGTTTGTGTGTGTTGTTGCAGAAAGAAAGTCAACCTCCCACCCATCCCTGCAGCTGGCAGAAGTTGATTTTTACCTTTATTTTTTCAATCTCTGTTGGCTGCGGAGTGAAAGGGGGTGTGGCCTGACATAGTTGGGGGTGTGGCTTAGTGAGACCTGGGGCGGGGGTTTTAAGTACTTCTTTTAGGGTGGCCTGAATTAAAGGTCAATACCATGCTTATTTATGAGCCCACGCAATAGGCAGCAGTGGAGGAAAACATCTTTTATTACTACTGAACTGTAGTAATAGAAAAAAACATAAGTTATATTTATGGTAACCGGAATACCTTTAACAGTGTCAGTGAATAGAAATGGATGAGATCCTCAGCTGCTGATAATTACCTGGTTGTTATGGAAACCTGCCCTCCCTGTGTGGCTTTGCAGAGAATGGCAGTTGGAGTTTAAAACCAAAGCTCCCAGTTGTAATGTTGGCTAATGGAGATCATATTTTGGGAATATCTCGGGAACGGTACGTCCTAGAGAGATGAGACCTGGTCTAAAACCTTCCCGGACACCTGATGTACCTGTGTGCCGAATTTGGTGAAAATCGGTCCAGTAGTTTGGTCGCGCATAGAGAACAGACAGACAGACAGACAGAAATTCATTTTTATATTAAGATATATATATATATATATATATATATATATAGTAGGACATGGAAGGACAATAACAGCCTCAGAAGCTTTCCTTATGGACGTACCCTTTATTAATCAGTTGGGGTGAGGCTATAACAACCTTTCAGTTACTTTCAGTAATTGCATGCCGTCCATCATCATTGTTACCAGTGCCAAGCAATAGTGGATGTTGTTTGGAGATGTGGCCTAAAAGATCACTAAACCAAGAAATTAATGATGAAAGCAGGAGATACGCTTGCCCTCACTGTTTAGAAGTCTGCAGAATGTTCTGTACCTTCTTCTACAAAATTGTAGAACTTGCAGAGAACACTGATGTAGATAACTTAAAGGGTTTGTCCAGTGCAGATAGTCATTAATATCAGATCTGCGGTGGTCCGACTCCTGGTACCCGTCGTTCAGCTTTTTGAAGCAGTAACAGCGCTTGTGTGAGTGCTTCTTCCTCTTCAAAATGACCTCATTTCCTGTGGCTGCCCCTGAATGGGATGGAGCTGTTGTAATTACACTGCGCTCCCTCAAGCGGCATGATGATGTGCAGGTAAGTTTGAAGTGGAAACAGTGCTCTCACGAGTGCCACTAACCCTTCAAATGGCTGATCGATGGGGGTCCTGGGAGTCTGACCCCCACCAATCTGATATTGCTGAGGATAGGATAGGTCATCAATGTGTTTACACTGCACAAACTCTTTAACCCTTACACTCCCAGCGGTGATGTGGGAACATGGCGCCCGCTCGAACGTGCGGCGGGCATCATGGCCGGCAAGTCTCTGCTGTTTGAAACAGCAAAGACTTGCCCCTACTTACCGATGTACCCGATCGGTAACAAAAGCTATTAGATGCCGTGATCTCACGTGATCACGGCATCTAATAGCGCTAAACCCGGAAGAGTTCGCTTCCGGGTGTCCCACGCACACCCCCCTGTGTCCAATCAGGGCACCTGCGGTGGGTTTGAATGCTGTAAACCTCGCTGATGAGGTGTACAGCTTTCAATGTGCAATTCTTAGTTTGGCCACTAGATGGCGGGCCAGGCTAAGAAATAAGTAAAAGGGATATTAAATGCAGGATTTAAAATCCCTGATTGCTCAAAAATAAAAAATAAAAAACAGGATCTATTTGCTCATATGTGAGCCTTAAAATAATCACAAAAAATGTAAACAATGTTTTTTAAAAAATATATAAGAAATAAAAAAATATAAAAGTTTAAATCACCCCCCTTTCTGTATAATTAAAAAATAAATACCTAAATAACAATAAATATAGACATCATTGGTATCACCGCAACCGAAAACGCCTGTACTTTTATAATAAAATATTTTAAAAAAAATTCTAATACGGTAAATTGCGTGACAAAAAAAAGTCAAAATGGCTGATTTGCTTTTTTTGTCGCTTTTTTTTCTAAAAAAAAATAAACAAAAAGCGATCAAAAAGTCATACACACCCCAGAATGGTATCAATAAAAAGTTCAGATC
Source organism: Rhinella marina (assembly GCA_900303285.1). Lineage (NCBI taxonomy): Eukaryota > Metazoa > Chordata > Amphibia > Anura > Bufonidae > Rhinella > Rhinella marina. The sequence goes on along the minus strand of ONZH01023626.1, from coordinate 198,864 downwards.
GCCCCGCAAAAAATGAGCACCCATACAGCTCCGTACACATAAATACCAAAAGGTTCTAGGGGTCAAGATATGACGACAAAAAAAAAAAAAAAAATTCCAACTTTATAATTATTTTATCACTAACAAAACACAAGAAAAACTATACATATTAGGTACTGCCGGATTCGTACTGATCAGTAGAATGAAAGTAACTGGTCAGTTTTAATGAACATCGAACGCTGTAAATAAAAAAAACAGTAAAACTGTAGCGGAATTGTGTTTTTTTTTTTGCAATTTCACCCGATTTGGATTTTTTTTCCCGCTTCCCACTACACCATATGCAATATTAAATGGTGGCGTTGGAAAGTACAACTTGTCCCACAAAAAATAAGCCTACAGCTATGTGAACAAAAATATAAAAAAGTTATGGTTCACGGAAAATAGGGAAGAAAAATGAAAACGCAAAACCGAAAAAAACCTCCGGTACTGAAAGGGTTAAAGGCAGGGCTGCGGTGGAGCTTACCATTCCTGGTGTCCTACTGACGACAGAGCAGTGGGTGAAGGCTCCTTTTGCAGCCAGTTGTCTTACAGGCAGATTATGAGACACATGAGGTGGGAAATGGCACATTACTTATATGCGCCACAAGATTTTAACTGCGACAGAATGGGATCAAGGAGAGGAGAATAATAAGGGAGAAAGTGCTTAGATTTTGTTAATTTCTTGCGTATTTTCTATACTTCTTTTGAAAATTTTGAAATAGCTACATTAATTTAAAATAATTCAAGAATATCTCTCACAAAGCAACATAATAGGAGAAAGTAGAAATCTTCATCTGCAAAATATAACTTGCATTCTGAAGCTGAGGAGCAAAGGAACTGATTGTATTGTAATTACAGCGGAAGGATATTAGACATTTTTCACGTGGCAGTCGTAAATCTAGTATCCATTTCATTACATATTGCAACCTCCCCCAGCTCATTCGTGAAGTGGAATACTTTATGATAGAAAATAATTAAAAAACAAAATCTTGCTGTGTGCTGCTCTTATTCTGCAAATCACTAAGCTTAAAGAGGACCTGTTTCTTTTAATAAATAATTGCATTCTCCATGAATTAGAATTTCTGGACCATCTTTTAACTTTGTATTATAATGTTCCTCTGTTATTCCCTGTAGAAATTTATGAATAGATTGACAACTTGATGTCAATTTATTCATAGGCTTCTAAGAGGAATAACAGAATACAGAACAATGGCACAATACTGAATTCTGAGAATTTAGAATTTTTTTTTTCATGTAGAATATTTTATTTATACTTACTAAAGCAGACCTGTCTCCATTCTCAACATAATATTGCAAAAGTATGGGCTAGAGATCAAAGCTGACGAAGTGGAATTCAATCCGAATTTCAGGATATATTCGATTCGCACGGAATCTGAATTTCCTGACGCTTCGTGGTAACGAATTACATTTTTTCCTAAAATGGCTACTGCACATGTTAGGACATGGAGCAAGGAACTTTGGGAACGAGGGATCACCCACAATGCTATGCATACAGTCAATCCTGTGATGTCACAGCCCATAAATAGCCTCAGCCATCTGGGATTCTGCCATTCTCCAGTGAACTTAGTGCAGGGAGATACATTAGCAGGCGCTAGGGAAAGTGGTAGAAAAAATTTGAAAAATTATATTTTGCTCAATAGAAGTTCAGGGAAAGAGCATTAGAAGTGTAGGGAAAGGATAGGGAAGAAAGTATTGAAGCAGAACAGGGTTCAATAGGGGTGTTTAGAGAAAGGGTAATAGGAAAAAATCCTATTACACCTTGGTACACTGACTGGGGTTTAAAATTGCCATGATACAGCTGCTCATTTCAGGTTTGCAATAGATCATACCTCCGTAGTTCCAATTATTGGGGTCTTATTAGCCCTTGTGTGTTGCAGTTATATGTTCTAAAGCCTTTTTTGGGCATGTATTAGTGGGGAAAAAAAGGGTTTATTAGCCGTTATGTGGTGAAGTGAGAAAAGTTCAGCCCTTTTGGGCATGTATTAGTGGCAAAAAAAGGATTATTTGGCGTATAGCGCCACAGTTATTCGTTCTACAGCCTTTCTTTGGCGTGTATTAAAGGGGGAAAAAAAGGTTTATTAGCCTTTGTGCAGTAGAAATTCAAATAAGCCTGTTTTGGCGCACAGGGAACCTGGCACAGATGGAGCCAGAGAGCTCTGAAGATTCTTCTTTTTATTTTGAATAATAATAAAATAATATAAGGGTAGTGGCAGAGGCATAAATGTTTCTTGCCCAGGTACAGGTCGCAGCAGAGTAAGGGGGCGTGGCAGCAGGAATCGCAGCGAGAGGCCTGAGCTCCTGGTGTCATCTAGCGGTTGTGCCTTGACCAGCAACCCAGAGGTTCTCGAATGGTTGACTCGGTCATCCACTTTGTCCCAAGTGACATCGGACACCCCCAGCCAAGAATCAGTGGGTTCGTCAGACACAACCCTTAGTTGGCATGTCCCGGGAGCAGGCCCTGTGCCCTCACCTGTCCTCAACCTACCACTCTCCTTTTCTATTCCCTCAGCCAGAGAAGTACTGTATGCTGTGGGGTCAGCTCCACTATACAGCGAGGACAAGCTACTAGAGGACCGTCAGCAGCTACTGCCCAGCCAAGATCTGGAGGACACATCCGCCGCTTCCTCCGGTAGGCGGGCAAGTAGTGATGAGGAGAGTGGCGTGGGAGTTGGTGTTGTGAGCGGTCAGGCTCCTGACCCAAAGACTGTTGAGGAGGACATCAGTGACATGCAGACAGTACTCGATGATGATGATGTAACCGATCGTACTTGGGAGCTGGGTGAATTAGGGGCTTCATCATCATCGGGAGAAGAGGGTGGCAGCTTGCTCATGGGCAGCAGCGGAGCCAGCAAGTCGGTAGCGTGGCTGGAAATCAGCAGGGTGGCAGCAGTGGGAGTTCGGGAGTCAAACGTGCCCTGGGTAGACCACCCACTTCACAGGAGCCTACCTGGCCGGAAAGTAGAGGTGCAGAGGTTCACGGAGGCAGTGGCGGTAGCAGTCAGTCAGTGAAAAGTGTTGGGGGTAAAATCATCTACTCGGCGGTGTGGCAGTTTTTTGTTAAGCCGCCAGGTGAGGTGAACATGGCCATTTGTAGGTGGGCAGAAGGTGAAGCGTGGCCAGGGAGCCAATTTTGGCACCCCGGCCCTGCATCAACATATGCAGTGTCACCATAAAGTGGCCTGTGAGAACCGTGGCTCCAATGTGGTGGTCCAGCCTGCCGCAGCAGCCGCTGCATCACCCAGTGGCACGCACCTGATTTCAGGCAGTCAAGGCTCCACCACATCAGCCGAAGATAGCTGTCTGTCCTTCCCATCATCTGCTTGTCCTGATGCTCCTACTCCTCCTCCTCCTAGTCAGTCATTCCGTCATCAATCCATCACCGAAGCGACGGCCAAGAGACAACAGTATGTGTGCACTCATCCAACGGTGCAGAAGCAGAACGTGCTCCTGGCCAAGTTGCTGGTGCTGCAGTCCCTTCCTTTCCAAGTGGTGGACTCTGCACCTTTCAGAGAACTGATGGCTTGTGCCGAGCCGAGGTAGAGAGTTTCAAGCCGTCATTTCTTTGTGAAACAGGCCTGTCGGTGTCTGCCAAAGTGCAGTGCCAACGTATGGAGCTGTAACTATGGTTAGGGACAATATATGTCCTTTATGGCCCACTGGGTAAATGTGGTTCCTGCACAGCCAAACCAGCAACTTGGTCAGGCAACGTCGCTTCCGCCTCCACATTGTCACGCCGTTGGTCCTGCGACAATGTCTGCCTTTGCCTCCTCATCCTCCACCGTGTCCTCAGCCTCCACTGCAGGGATAATTCAGTGCCCCACCAGCATACCACATGTGCAAGGTACGGTGGTGTCACGCTGTTCTGCACCTAGCTTGCCTGGGCGACAGGAGTCACACAGGGGAGGAACTGCTCTGCGTCATTCATCAGGAAATCCAATCCTGGCTTTCCCCGTGACAACTCAAAATCGGAACAATGGTAACCGACAATGGGAAGAACATGGTGTCTGCGCTGCGTCAAGGAGGGCTGTGCCATGCATGGCGTACATGTTTAATCTTGTTTTCAAGCGGCTCCTAAAGTCTTCTACCCATCTGCAAGACATCCTAAAAATGGCCAGGAAACTTTGCATGAACTTCAGCCACTCGTACACTGCCAAGCACACCCTCCTTGAGCAACATCGGCAGAACGGCGTCCCCCAACATAGGCTGATATGCAACGTTTCCACCCATTGGAATTCCACCCTCCATATGTTGGACTGACTGTACGAACAGAGAAAGGCCATAAACGATTTCTTGATGATCCAAGTGGATAGAGGTATTCCCCTGTGTAACTTCGATGTCAGCCAGTGGCAGCTCACGCGTGACACCTGCAGTTTGCTCGTGCCCTTTGAGGAGGCCACTTTATTTGTCAGTCGCCAGGACTACGGGATGAACAACGTCACTCCACTGATTCATATCCTGGAAAAGATGCTGCTAAATCTGGCTGGTCAGGGGACTGGGGACGTGGCGCCTACATCTCACGTCAACATGAGTGCTGTGGGCACTGAACTGGAGGAAGAGGAGGAGGACATTGGGGCACAAGCAATATGTGGCAAAATAAGTGGTTTTTCTACACAGGTGACAGGAGAGGAGGAGCAGAAGCAGCCAGAGGAGCTACAGGGCAATGAGGAAGATGAGGCAGAGGACCCAGACACACCATGGCAATATGAAGAGAAGATGGAGGCAGGGAGTCCCTCCGAGTCATGCTCACTTGCTTGCGTAGTGACAGCCGAATTGTTAGCATTCGGCAGAGAGATGACTTCTAGCTCTCCACCTTGTTGGACCCTCCCTACTGGTCCAAAATGGGGGTCTTTTTTACACCCGCTGAGAGGAAGGACAAACTGAACTACTATAGAGACATCCTATGTAGTCAGTTGGCCGCTGCCTATCTGCTTCATCGTCCATTCTCTCGCTGACCCAGGGGCCCTCTGCGCTCACATTCTAATGCCATGGCTGCTGGTGGGGGGTGGCAGGAGCAGTACCAGCTCCATCAGCAGCAGCCAAAGTCTAGAGTCGCTGATGAGCAGCTTTCTTCACCTGCATAGTGAAGAAACCACTCAACAGCAGCATCAGCTAGACCTGGAGCAGGACCTGAATCAGCTGGTGGTGGCATACTTCGACAGTACCCTGCTACCCCACATTGAAGATCCGCTGGACTATTGGGTAGCCAAACTGGATATGTGGCCGCAACTGGCCGAGTTTGCCCAGGAAAAGCTGTCCTTCTTGGCCAGTAGTGTGGCATCAGAGCGGGTGTTTAGTGTGTCGGGGGCCATAGTTACCCCAAGGAGAGCTCACTTGTCCACCCAAAATGTGGAGAGACTGACCTTTGTCAAGATGAATCAGGCGTGGAAAAGCCGGGATTTCCGTCCACCAATGCCTGATGCATCAGATTAGATCATCCATGCTGTCTCACCCAAACCTTCGCAAAAGAGAATGCTTTCTTCTGGCTACCTGCCTCAGCTACTATTCTGATGCTGCCATCTGCCTGATGCCACACATCTGATGCCAAGTGCACCTTCTTACACCCACCATCATCAGCAGGTACTGTTACTGCCATCCACCTCCCCACTCTGTTACCTTACCACTGTGTGGTGTCCTGATGCTGCTGCTGCCACCTCCACATTATGTCACCTTGCCACTCTGTGGTCTCCTGATGCTGCTGCCACCTCCACACTATGTCACCTTGCCACTCTGTGGTCTCCTGATGCTGCTGCCACCTCCACACTATGTCACCTTCCCACTCTGTGGTCTCCTGATGCTGCCACTTCCACACTCTGTCACCTTCTTACTCTGTGGTCTCCTGATTCTGCTGCCACCTCCACACTATGTCATCTTGCCACTCTGTGGTCTCCTGATGCTGCTGCCACCTCCCCACTCTGTCACCTTGCCACTCTGTGGTCTCCTGATTCTTTTGCTGCCACCTCCACATTATGTCACATTGCCACTCTGTGGTCTCATGATGCTGCTGCCACCTCCACACTATGTCACCTTGCCAATCTGTGGCCTCCTGATGCAGCTGCCAGCTCCACACTCTGTCACTTTGCCACTCTGTGGTCTTTTTTTGCTGCTTCCATCTCACCACTAAGTCATTGGGCCACTCTGTGGACTTCTAATGCTGTTCTGCCACCCTCCCCACTCCATGACTGGGACAGTATTTTGCCTTTTTGGCCTGGCTGACATCATCATTTATTTGACCCTTCTTCTAATCTGTCAGAAGGAATGAAAAATGAGACGCACAATGGATCCTGTCTGTGTAGCAGCTGTAATGCCTGTATGGTCCCATCAGAATTGGCTTATGATTTGGTAGCCAAAAACGGGAGTGGGTGCAAGACACAGAAGACATGCAAATATTCCATTCACGTGTCATCTTTTTTTTTTGCAATACCAATACTGATTACTGATTACTGAGAAAATGCTGACCGAGTGAAAGTGGATGCTCAACAGACAGGATCCGTTTTTTTGGGGTTATTGTTCTGACGGATCAGAGGAAGGGCAAAATAATCAGTGACGTCAACACAAACTTACTGCTGACAGCCTTTCCACTCTGTCAGGGGGCTCTACTTGTATCAGCGTTTAATAGAACAGGTTCTGTAGAGATCTATGTGGAATCAGCTGACAACGGTGTAAAAGTAGTGTGCTTCTTCTTGATGCTAACATCAACCTGTAAGGCTGAGTTCACACTTGAGTTATTTGGTAGTTTTTGCCCCGTAACTGCCCAAAGAAGTGAAATGTGCAGTGATTCTAAGAGCGACACCTATCATCTGCGTGTCATACTGACTCACAGTATTGTTTCACTACCACAGCAGACTCCCTATGCGGGTTGCTACACTTCACAGTGTTCTACACCACTATACAGGCTCTATGCAGCCAGGAAATAGCTGTTTTTTACGCGATTCACCACAAATTAATTTGGATCAAATCAAATCTTTTTGGAAAATTTGGCGAACCGACCGAATCGAATTTTTGAAAAATTTGCTGATCTCTAGTATGGGCATTGGATTTTTAACTGTCCTCACACCTTATTTAGAGACTATACAAATTTACAAAATGACTGAAATAAAATTGGGAACTCATCTGAATGCTATATTTTAGTGTGAACTAGCAAATTTAAAGGGGTTGTCCGGGTTCAGCTCTGAACCCAGACATACCCTTAAATTCACCCAGACAGCACTCCTGATGTTAGCATAGGAGCATCTCATGCTCCGATGCCCTCCCTTGCCCTGCGCTGGATCGCGCAGGGCAAGGGCTCTTCTGTTTACATAACACACTGCCGCGCGGAAGCTTCCGGCCGGCAGTGTGTTTGGTGATGCCACCGGCTGTAATGGGCTGGCTTTAGCGCTGCCCTAGCCGTTTTACTGGCTAGGGCAGTGCTAAAGCCCGCCCATCAGTGCCGGTGACGTCACCGGGCTCACTGCTGGGCGGAAGCCTGCGCCCGGCAGAGCCCGGTTCGTCACCGGAACTGGGCTAAATGCCTTTTCCCTGTGCTAATTAGCGCAGGGCAAAGGAGGGCATCGGAGCATAGGGTGCTCCGATGCTAACATCAGGCGGGCTGCCTGGATGAAATTAAGGGTATGTCCCTTTAATGTTAAATAGGACCTGTCACCACTCCTGACATGTCTGTTTTAATAGCTTCATGCACTCCCCATGTAATAACAATTCTGGAGCACCTATTCTTATGTCTCTATGTTGTGCCGTTACTTTATTATTTCTACTAGAAGTTATGAATGAATTGCTAGCAGTCTGCAGTAAAGGTACAGAGGGGTTGTAAGTTGGGGGCGTGTACCTGCACGGACTCACTCTATGCAATCAGTGCTGCCATTTTCAGTCTGTGCAGGTACACACTCCCAACTTGTTAACACCCCTCTGTACCCTTACTGCAGACTGCCAGCAAGTCAAATTTTGGCATAGTCAGCTTCAGTAGTTATCGGTCTCTTTATACATTACAGTATTCTCGGTCGCAAATGCAATTTTTGTTGGGGTTGGCAGAAAATCTAATGTTTTTATGGAGCCTGTGACTCTCCCCTGACAAATGATGGTGGAGAAGGGTTTAAATATGTCCAATCATTTTGTTTTCCTGGGAGATAAGAACATCAATAGTGTAGCAGTGTAAAACCCCTTTCGGAATAAATGTAGCTGTTCAGTTCTGATGTTATATCTAAAGAAACAAACACATCAGACAGAATTAGGACATATACCTGCTCACATGTTACTTCTCTAGGGACAATAGACCAAGTGGGAACCTGAAAAGGGAGGTAGAAGTTGTAAAGAGGTTATCTATATTCTGAGGTTTGCATTTTGCTGCACTTCATTTGCTGAAATTAAATGCAAATTATTTCTTGCCAGCTTCTCCTTGACTTTAATGGTATTTGTCAACTATGGAGGAGGAGGCTATTGGTTCTTCCAGCATGCTCCTTGGAACGGTAAGCAAAAATTCCCATAAAAAAATAATCAAAGCAGCCCCCACATCTTAAAAAAACCTTTTAAGCAAATCAGCAATCTCTTTATTGATTTATAAGAGAAAAGGAATTAATATGGACCACCATCTGCTTAGTAGGTGGGGTATTTAACTATGAACTCTGCCTTAACTTCATAAAAGCCACTTCGACAAATCAGCAGGACTGTATTGATCTTAAAATAAGCTGCAGATTGCTAAATGTATTTTCTTGTTACACCAAGGGACATTAGTTTCTTGATCAAGAAGTTGTTTAACCCCTGTATTGCCATGACACAATCACTATGTCAGATTGCAATGTTTTTGCAGAACTTTTACAATTCTTTTAGGTAGGGTTCACAGTTGTGCTATTAATGGGACCACAACAGATGCCAAGGGGCATGGGTCTTCAAAACAAATTGAGTTTCCATTATACTATTATATCAGACAAGGTTTAAGTGCACCTTTCACCTTAGAACATGTCATATTTTTAAAGCTATTTCCTAGCCGATAAAGTGTTAACCAGCGATTTTTCTTATCTTTTTTTTTTTTTTTTTTTTCAATTTTTACTCCATGCCTTGCTGGACCCATAACTTCTTTTTTTATAATGGCACAATTTTATATTGCATATGAAAAATCCAGGATGAATTGGTGTTCCCTATGCAGTAAAAACTGACATGTTTACTTCCTTTTGTGGGTCAGTACTATGACAGTGATACCACATTTAAGTAGTTTTTCTTGTGTTTTAATACTTAAAAAAAATAAAAACTGATTTTTTAAAAATTTTGTTACAATGTTCACCGTATGTTATGGGACACGACAATGCTAATTATATTTTTTATTGTTTATTTTTATTTTTAACATATGGAAACGGGGTGACTTAACAATTTATCTTTTTATTTTTAAAAAGTTAAAAAAAAATGTTTACACTTAGTGTAACGTACCCAGGAAACTTTAATATGCGATTGTCTGACTGAAATTCCCATAGACTGCAATTACCGTATACTTCGCTTTATAAGACGCACCCGATGATAAGATGTACCCCAGATTTTAGAGTAGGAAAATAAGAAAAAATATTTTTCATCAGACCTGATATCAGACCTCCCATAAATTTCAGAACATCACATCATACCCCCATATCAGCCCTCTATGTCAGAACCCCATCAGCCCTCCATGTGAGGCCCCCATCAGTCCACTGTGCCCCCATATCAGCCCACTCTGCCTCCATCAGACCTCAGATCAGCCCATCAGTCCCCATATCAGCCCACTCTGCCCCCATCAGACCTCAGATCAGCCCATCAGTCCCCATATCAGCCCACTCTGCGCCCTTCAGACCTCAGATCAGCCCACTGTGCCCCCATATCAGCCCACTCTGCGCCCTTCAGACCTCAGATCAGCCCACTGTGCCCCCATATCAGCCCACTCTGCCTCCATATTAGCCCACTCTGTCCCCATCAGAACTCAGATCAGCCCTTCAGCCCCCATATCAGCCCACTGTGCCCCCATTAGACCTCAGATCAGTCCACTCTGCCCCCATTAGACCTCAGATCCGCCCACTGTGCCCCCATATCCACCCACTGTGCCCCCATCAGACCTCAGATCAGCCCACTGTGCCCCCATATTAACCCACTCTGCCCCCATCAGACCTCAGATCAGCCCATCAGCCCCATAAGGATAAAATAAAAAAAACTCTCTCACCTCTCCTGCGCCGCGGCTCCGCTCCAGGTACGTCGCTGCTCTGTCTTCTCCTACCGTCTTCTCCTACGTCCTGATGCTGTACGAAGTCAGGACAGTTCAGTGCCAGGAGGAGAAGACAGAGGAGCGCCAGACCCGGAGCGGAGCTGCAGCGCAGGAGGGTGAGTATTTTTCCCTGCTCCCGGCACCTAATACATACTTGTGAGCGCTTCCATTATGGAAGCGCTCAATAGTATTCGCTTTATAAGACACACAGCAATTTTCTCCCTACTTGTGCATCTTATAAAGCGTAAAATACGGTATTTAATATCGCAGCCTATTGGAGAATTATTATGTTCCTGTTGAGCCCTGCCACAGGCAGGGCATGATAGGAACTTCGCTGTGGCAGGGCTCCATAGGAACACAGTGTAATTCTCATGGACTCAGCACATCTTGCTTGCTGGAAAGTGTGGGATGTGCTCTGTTAATCCAGAGAACGAAGCTAGGTAAACATTTATTTTTTTATTTTATTTACACCACAGTGGCTTCACTAATGTAAGGGGAAGCAGTACTGTGTGAGGCCCTAAAGTGGAGTTTTACTGTGTGGGTGCACTAAGGGGGAGTATTATTGTGTGTAGGCACTAAGGGGGAGCACTACTATGTAGGAGGCACTATGGTGGAGTACTACTGTGTAGGGGGCACTAAGGGGGCAAAACTACTGTGAAGGAGAAACTAAGGGGCACAATTACTATGCTGGAGCACTAAGGGGGCATTCTACGGTATGGGGGCACTAGGGAGGCATTACTACTGTGGTAATAAGAAGGCATAACTACTATGTGGGAGCACTAAAGGGGCGTTCTACTGTGTGGGGGGCACTAAGGGGGCATTACTATTGTGTAACTACTGTGATGGTGGTATAACTACTGTATGAGGACACTAGGATTGTATAAGTATGGTATAAGTACTGAGTGGGTGTGGGGTTGTATGGTGAATATGGGCGATCTTGACTAGCCACAGGAGGGGGCATAGCGGTGGGAAGGGCATACAAAAATTTGCCATGGGGCCCAGCCTTTTTTAGCTATGCCCCTATATATATTTATACCTATAAATACTTTCTTAATGCATTCCAGTATCCTAGAATTGTAGAAAAGCTGTTACATTAGGTTCTGCAGTTTTTGTTAGCCAAAAAGGAGCTGATCTTAAAGGGGTATTCCGGTAAAGTAACTTAATTGTTGAAAAACTGCATTAAGGCTGCAAGCTGTGACCCAACCAGAACCCATAGCTATACATATAACCAGAGCTTCAATTTACCTTGCAATCTATTTGTCTAGCTCCTGTGTGAGCCTGCAACACACTGAGTGTGTCATGGCTCCCGATCTTCCCTCACAAAACTACAATACCCACAATCCCTAGCTTTCCTGCTGTGAGTGTTGATGTTTATTGATTGGCTGCTTGATATTCCAGTCTGGTCAAGCCCCCTCTACTCAGTAATCAGCAGCACAGTAACATTTAGCTAGAGAATTGATAGCAACACACTGAGCATGCTCAACCTAACAAAGGCTCATAACTACAGGTTGATGCCATGGTAAATTATGAGGAAACACAGTGGGTAGCAGAGGAAGAAAACATCTTTTATAACTACTGAACGGTAAATATGTGAAATTGACATTATATTAGGTAAATATTGATGATGATGAATTAGTCTAAAATACAAGTTATATTTATGGTAACCGGAATACCCCTTTAAATAGGTTGTACAGGATTAAAAAAAAAAAAGTGATGCCTTCTTTCAGAAACAGCAAAAGTACTGTCCATGGATTGCAGCTTGGCCCAGTTAATTAAAGTCTGAGGTGCAATACTGCACACAATCTCTGAAAAAATGTGGTGCTGTTTTGGGGGAAAAGAAGCCTTTAGGAAAGTGTCTGTCAATAAACAGTTGGATGACGCTAGTGTTACAGGATTTAATGTGATGTGTTTACAAAGTTGCTTAATTTTCTTTGCATAGTATATGTAAACAATCAGAACATAATATTGAGCATTATTTATTGTAGAAATAATATGCACAATGTATTTTAATTTGACTTTTTTTTCAGGTCTAACAGTTGCAGATTTAGTTATGCCATGGTAAGCACTTAATTTATCTAACAGTACTTCAGACACCTAAAAGACATCTTAATCCCTTCCTTCTTGCAGAATCACGTCAACGCCCCCCAATCATTGAGAATTAATAATGTTGTATGTTGACAGCCTGGGGTTTACCCAAGATCCGTATGTCTGCCCAGCAACATTAACTTATCCAGGCTCTAACAGATTTACATTGTATTTTATACACGCAAGCAATATTGTAATGTCATAAATAAATTGTAAAATAACTAATCCTTTTTATGCCAAAAAAAATTATAATCCCCCCACCAAAAAAAGAGAGACTTCAAATATATGTGGAAAATAGATTTTTTTTTTTTTTCCAACTTGGGGGCTTGAATTTCAGTTGCAGACAGTGTATTTATGTCAATATAAAGATGACAGACACCCTAGTATGACCTGTCTCCAGCAGAGGCTAATAGGTGTACTAAAATGGCAGACCTGGGGGTCAAGGATGGAATCAATGCAAAAGACTTTCATAACCCTATAAGATGGGAACTTGATGCTTGGAACCATGCTACAGATTCTATAGAAATATAGGGGGTCATTTATTATACTGAAATATGCCTAAATTAGGCATATTTCAGGGGCAGATGGCAGAGCAATGGTAAGTCACACCACAGTCTGTGACTTCTCTCCGCTCACACCAGGTCTAAAATTATGAATGTGGCGTGTGCAGTGAAGGGGACGGACCAGTAGGCCTGTCTCATTTAACATTTTCCACGCCTGTTTTAGGCATAGAAAAAGGTCTAAATGTAAGTCAGCAAAGAAGTTGGCTTATATGTAGAACTGGTGCTGGATGCGCCGAAGTTACAGAGAGCCCTGTGCCTCTTCATAACTTTAGCAGATCCTCTGCCAGCTATGGGGCTTTATTAAGACTGGCATCTAAAACGCCGGTCTAAATAAATGTGCCCCATAGGGTTGTCAGACTAGGTGATGTTTTTATAACCTACGGTTTTGCAACAATTTGAGTCTGGGTCCACTGTGTCTTCAGTTTCCTGTTTTTGGGTAATTTATGTGTTCAACGGTGGTCTTATAGGCTCTTTTACACAGCCTGAGGATCAAGGCAATTATCTGGACCATTCCCAAAAATCGGCCTATGTAAAGGTGCCGCTGATCACCTGTCCGACAAGCAAATGCCTGATTGTTGGGTGACTGCATCTTTCATGTGCCACCATAAATCTTTGTTTTCCATCAGCAGATCTCAGGAATGTGCTGAACACAAAAAAAGGAAACTGGGGATGAACAGTCATAGTAATAAGTACTATTCTTCATACATCACCAAACTTTCTTGCATGTACATGCAGCTAACAAGTCGGCTTAATTCCGGATCATTGGCCTCTCCATCATCAGGTGTAAAAGTGGTCAAAATTTACCCTAATAGGAAAATGCTGTATAAGTCCCATAACAAATATGTGTTACCATAAATGAAACCTTTATTTTAAAATATATTTTTATTAACAAGGAGAGAAATAAAGGGAGTACTTCATCACAATCTATGTACAGCATATCACAGTTTGTGTGGTACTACAAATCCTCATGACAATGTAATGTCAATTATCTATTTTACTGTAACTTTAAATTCTTCAAAACCAATAAGTGTAATTTAGACTTTGACTTTTTAACAAAAGTATCAAATTGAGTTCCACTTACATCTACAATTTCATAAATCCCTTTCAGAGACAAAATAATGTCTATTACTTTTAGATATGTATAGCCACTGAGGGAAAACTGTTTCCAGAGCAGAAGTCAGTCTGTGGTTATGCACTGTATATGACCATTTCCTTGACCTATGGATATTATCAAACCTCTTGAGGACCAGGAAATCTGCTTTCAAATGGAGATGGGAAAGCTGCCAGTCAAATTTCGAGGGGGGTCAAGATAAGAAGAATGCCAAAAATGCAGAGCTTTCATCTTGTACATTAATGACTGCTAGCAAATATGACACAAGAGATGAGTCCTTTCTGTATGATTGCGGTTATACAATAAACAGCATTAAGTCAGTAATGTGATTGCTGTTGATTGAATGGGTCAGTCGAAAAATTATTACCCACTTTACAAGCCATTAACATCTAAGCACACATTACAGGGCAGGCCTGCCATTTTAAAAAGTTGCTTACTTCAATGTAATTTACAGACATTTAACATCCACTATCAGAACATGCATTTTCCAGACGCCTTCCCAACGGCACTAAGCAGGAGGGAACCCCGCCTCTCAGGGACAGGAAACAACATGGAGAATTTGAATAAAGGGGCCTCCTCCTCTTACCTTCTCCAGTTGTTTCCTGTCCCCTGGGATGCTGGAATGCGGCAGGAGTTTCCTCCTGCTTATGGAAAGAATTTGGCTCGCCCAGTCTAACCTCCTAGGATCCCTGACCTGCTGTTTGCAGAGTTAGGAGGGCTGGTGCAGGACGCCGGGTCGCGGGGCCGCCTCTAGGTCCTTCCGGCGTCTAGGAATAAGTCCTGTCGGCTACAGGCATCCTCCGGGTTTTCTCTTCCCTGACGCCGGGTCGGCGTCAGGCTGTGCTCTGCCGCGCGCGCGTTCCCGGGCCTGGGATCGCGAGACCCGGGTCACGTGAGGTATGACGTCATCACGTCGGGAGCATCGACCCACGTGACCCGGAAGTATGCTTTAAAACGCCGGCAGCACCGCAGGCATGGCGTCCTGCTTTGGATTCCTGCGGTGGATTTCCTCTGTTGGCGCCATGTCTCTCCAGGACAAGCCTGCGGAAAGCACAAAGGCCCCCAGCCCGGTAAGCCTCCTCCTGGAGGGCCCACTTTTATTTTTACTGGCAGTGGTGGTGCTCTGTCTGCTGGGATTAATAGACTATGCACACGTGGGTCCCTTTTTTTGGGGTGATGGCTTTCCCTCTCTAAGCAGTTTTTTTGCTGCTGGGTCACTTAACTATTTATGTGTCCCTTTTATCTTTTAGGCTCGTGATATGAGCAAAGTGGGAGAGCCTTCTCAAAAACGGAAATGCGCCATTTGTAAAAAAAACTTTGGCGTCTCATTCCAAAAGACCTCTATGTCAAAAATGTATGGATAAGCTCATGGCAGAGGAAACTCCTTCTTTAGTGGACAGCCTAAGGGCTATCATAAAGGACGAAGTCAGTTCTGCCATTGACACCAAACTGGCATCGCTTCCTTCCTTACCTTCCTGTTCCAAGTCTACCTCAGATCCTCAGGTGGATTTCGATCTGGACTTTGATGAGGGTGAAGTCTCTTCAAATTCTGACTCCAAGTCCTCTGATGATGAAGCGGGTCGCCCTCTGTGTTCTTTGGAAGACACTGACACCTTATTAAAAACCATAAGGGCAACTATGAACCTGGAAGAGTCTAAGGAGCCACACTCTGTACAGGATCAAATGTTCAGAGGTCTGGGTGACCGTAAGAAGAGAGTATTTCCGGTCCACGAGAATATAAAAAAATTAATAGCTGAGGAATGGAAAGACCCTGAGAGACGTGCCGGGGTCTCAAAAGCTTTCAGAAGGAAGTATCCCTTTAGCGATTCTGATTCGGCCCTTTGGGACAAGTCCCCCAGGGTGGATGCGCCTGTAGCCAAGATCTCTAAAAAATCCTCCCTGCCATTTGAGGACGTGGGTTCACTCAGAGACGGTATGGATAAGAAGTGTGAGTCAATCCTAAAACGCTCCTGGGAATCATGCACTTCTATGTTGCGCCCCAGCATCGCGGCTACATGTACTGCTAGGTCTCTTTCTGTTTGGTTGTCGCAATTGGAAGAACATCTACTGGCTGGTACTCCAAGGGAGGACATCCTTTCCTCTCTGCCTGTTCTCAAACAGGCTTCAAATTTTTTGTCTGACGCCTCTGCAGACTTGGTCAAGCTGTCTGCTAGGTCCGCTGCCTTATCTAACTCGGCACGCCGCACAGTATGGCTGAGATCCTGGTCGGGCGATAACACCTCAAAAAACCGTCTGTGTGGTATCCCGTGTGAGGGGGATCGTCTTTTCGGTTCCGTTTTAGACGATATTTTAGAGAAGGCGTCAGACAGAAAAAAGGGGTTTCCCTTGGAGTCCAGACAGTACTTCCAGCGCCGTTCCTTTCGTGGCCAGAAAAGGGGCAGGTTCGACCAGAAAAAAAGAGACAGTGCAGATTCCTGGCGTTCTAATAGGGGCAAAGGCAGAGGATTCCTATTTAATCCAGACAAAACCCCAAGACAATCCACACAATGACGCCAGAGATGCGGTAGGAGGCAGGTTGATGCAACATCTAGAGGGTTGGCAGAAGATAACATCCTCCCGATGGGTAATAGATCTTATCAAAACAGGATACAAAATAGAATTTTCTTCTCCTCCTCCGGACCGCTACATGATAAACAGACCACTACCTGCACTGAAACAGTCTCTACTAGAGACCCAGATACTGCTGCTGCTCCAAAAGGAAGCAATTATTCAAGTACCATCAGAACAGCGGGGAAGAGGGTTTTATTCCTCACTGTTTCTGGTAGGAAAGCCAAACGGCTCCCACAGAGTGATAATCAATCTGAAAAACCTGAACAATTTTGTCTACTACAAAAAGTTCAAGATGGAGACGGTAAAATCCACCATAAATCTGCTCTTCCAGAACTGCCTAATGATGACAGTGGACCTGAGGGACGCTTATTATCATGTCCCAATCTACGAGCCCCATCAAAGATTCCTCAGGTTTGCAGCATGGTTTCGGAATCGTCTAGCCCACTTCCAATTCAGAGTACTACCCTTCGGCCTCTCTTCTGCCCCAAGGGTGTTTACCAAGATCATGAGGGAAGTCTCAGGCTATCTCCATCAACAAGGAATTATGTTCGTCCCTTACTTAGACGATCTCCTGATTGCAGCAGACTCACAATCCCGTCTCCTGCAGGACTTTCAGATGGTGAAGGAAACCCTTCTATCCCTAGGCTGGAAGCTAAACCTTCAGAAGTCCGATCTATCCCCCAGCAACAGGAACATTTTCCTGGGGATTCTCTTAGATTCCTGCCAGATGAAGTCTTTTCTGACGGAAGAAAAGATTCTCAATCTAAGGTCAAGAGTCAGAATATTTCAGTCCCAGTCCTTAGTATCTATAAGAGAAATAATGGTGATACTAGGATTGATGACGTCCACAATTCCGGCGGTCAAATGGGCCCAGCATCACGGAAGAATACTTCAACACTTCCTCCTGACTGTCTGGAACAGGAGCAAATTCTCCCTGGACTCCAAGGTAGCCCTTCCACCCAGGGTAAGGATCTCCCTTCAATGGTGGCTTCGCAGAGAGAATTTGTCTCAGGGTGTTCAGTGGAGACCCACATCCCAAACTGTCATCACCACAGACGCAAGCGGTCAAGGCTGGGGAGCCCACTGCGGGGACCATCTGGTCCAGAACAGGTGGAGTCCAGACCAGATGTCTCTTTCGTCAAATACAAAGGAGTTACTAGCAATCCTTCTTGCCCTAAAAGCCTTTCTTCCCCTTGTCCGAAAAAAAGATGTAAAAATACTGTCGGACAACAGGGCAGCAGTAGCCTATGTAAACAAACAAGGCGGAACAAGAAGCCTTTGCCTTCGCAAGTTAACCTTTCAGCTGTTTTCCTGGGCCCAAGACAACATCAATTCCATCTCAGCGGTTCACCTAAGTGGCAGCGAAAATATCCTAGCGGACTTCCTGAGCCGGTCTCCCCTGAAGCCCGGGGAATGGTCCCTGAACAGAAAGGTATTTCTCCAGATCTGCAGCAGATGGCAGACTCCAAAAATAGACTTATTTGCGACAAAATCCAATGCCCAGGTGCCTCACTTCTACTCCCTGTCATACAGAGATCATCCGACAAGAGTAGATGCCTTTTCGGGGCCATGGCCCCAGGAACTGCTCTATGGCTTTCCTCCAATTTCACTCATTCCAAGGGTCCTAACAAAAATAGTGGAGGAGAATTGCCACATAATACTAATAGCCCCGTTCTGGCCCAGAAGAACCTGGTTTTCTCTTCTGCTGAATCTCTCCAAGGGGGATTACTGGAAGCTTCCAGTGATTCCGGATCTCCTATACCAGGGACCAGCAAGACATCCAGGAATTCAACAGTTGAGCCTGACAGCATGGAGACTGAGCGCACCCTTTTAAGATCCAGAGGCCTGTCTGATCCTGTTATTGATACCATGCTCAAAAGCAGAAAACCCGTTACTTCAAAAATCTACCTTAGAGCATGGAACGCTTTCCTGACATTTGCGGGTGAGACTTGGGATCCTTCGTCTCCCCCTAACATTCCCATTATCCTGGACTTTCTTCAAAGGGGCTTACAGAGAGGCTTAAGAGTCAGCACCCTTAAAGTCCAGGTAGCAGCCCTAAGTGCTTTCTTGGATCTAAGGTTGGCTGAGTTACCGTTAGTTCAACGTTTCTTCAAGGGAGCACTTAGGCTAAATCCATGTGTTAGAACTAGGGGTCCCTCCCTGGGACCTAAATTTGGTTCTTTCTAGCCTAACGGCTCCTCCCTTTGAACCTTTAGAAGATATTCCCCTTAGGTTACTCTCCTTTAAGACAGCTTTTCTCATAGCCATAACTACAGCCCGTCGGGTAGGTGAGATTCAGGCTTTCTCCTGCAGGTCCCCATACTTGTCCATTCTAGACGACAGGATCATTTTGAGACACGAACCATCCTTTTTACCAAAAGTAGTAAGTCGTTTTCATTGCCAGCAGGAAGTTTCCCTACCAACTTTTTGTCCTAGTCCCACCACTCAAAAAGAAAGGGAGTTTCATCATCTTGATGTCAGGAGATGTGTGTTGTCATACCTGTCGGCTACTGAGTCTCTTAGAAAATCTGACCGTTTATTGATTCAGTTCGCAGGTAAGAATAGAGGTCTGGGGGCTTCGAAGACCTCGGTCGCCCGCTGGATCAAGAGCACCATTTCTATGGCCTATGAACTAAACCATCTGGCTCCTCCATCTATGCTGAAAGCTCACTCCACCAGAGCTGTTTCAGCTTCCTGGGCAGAAGGAGCCTCTGCCTCCTTGTCCCAAATCTGTCAGGCAGCTACGTGGGCTACTCCATCCACGTTCTTCAGACATTATAAGTTGGACATTACGGCTAATAGGGATCTTTCATTTGGTCGTAAAGTCTTGTCGGCCGTGGTCCCTCCCTAAGTTTATTTTACTTTGATAAATCCTCCTGCTTAGTGCCGTTGGGAAGGCGTCTGGAAAATATGATAATTACTTACCGGTAATTTGGTTTTCCATTAGCCTTCACAACGGCACTGGGATTTTCCCCCCCATATGTTTTTCATTTTTTTGATCAGTTATGTTAATCCGAATTATCTTGTTATATGACTATACCTTTCTGTAGTTAAGAAGGTGAATATAATAAATATTGATTGTTCTGTATCCTGAGGTCCTTTTGTACTTACTGGAGAAGGTAAGAGGAGGAGGCCCCTTTATTCAAATTCTCCATGTTGTTTCCTGTCCCTGAGAGGCGGGGTTCCCTCCTGCTTAGTGCCGTTGTGAAGGCTAATGGAAAACCAAATTACCGGTAAGTAATTATCATATTTCTTACTTATCTGTGACATACAGTGGAGATGTTGTAAGTCATTTTTGTCTTTATTCTGTCTTTGCATTCATGGTCTTATTGTCTTATTTCCTATCTAATTGTAAGAGTACAGCTACATGTTCAGGTTTCTTGATATAGTCTTGGAAGCCAAAATTAGAAGTGTATCATAAAAGAAGACAAAGTTTAAAGGACCAATATGATGTCTCCTATTTTTTTTTTTATTCACTTCTGGTTTTGGCTTGCAAAACGACATACAGAAACCTGACTGTTTGACCATTAGTATCCAGTTTGGTCTGCTTATTTAGCTTGATTTTTGTTTTTACAGTTGAGCAGTCAGAATCTTAGCTATGTTATGAGTTTTACTTTGCATTTTAGACATTTTAGGCTAGATTCAGACAGCCACAATATGGGTATGTATTTATCTCCATATTGCATTTGCAATATCTGGATCTTCTGGGGTTCCACTGAATCAAACTTAGGTCACCAAGGTAATATGTTCTAGTGTGTTCCTTGGCTCTCCGGGATTAATGAAACCCAGTTAATTTGTTACAGTGCATGTTTTGCTTGAGTATAATGTAATGCATACTACTAAATATGTTGCAGGTTTGTCTTTATCATCGGCACCTCAGTGGCTCTAGCTTTTAGCTCCATGTTGAAGAAAGACATTCATCGATCACAGCTTGTGCGTAAACTGACATGGAGAACATGTGTTCTTATGGCCATAGGAGTCTTCTTCCTTAACTATGGTCCAGCTGATGGTCCATGTGAGTAGAACTAAAATCCCACCACATATTTGATGTTGCTGTATGTGTACTGAACTGAGACATACAATGATTATTTAATTTATCCTTCATGGTGAACATGGAGCGATGGCAAGGATAGGAGTAATAGTAGTCACAGGAGCAGTAATCACTCTGGCACTGTGCAGTGAAGGGAGGGTTGAAACCTTTCTTCAGTGCAGGGAACACCCTGGCTTGAGGGCCTCCTGCTTGATGGTAGGTGGGGTGCCCTTGGTGTCAGTGGGTTTGTAGGTGCAAGGCAGGGCTCCCTTGAGGAACTGGTGAAACTGGTGTTTGTCAGTGCAGTGAGACAATGCCGTGCAAAGATGAGGCCAATTTTGGAACAACAAGTCCACTGTACTCTACTGAAGTAGTTTAGGCAGATGACACACACAGGCACTTGCAAAAGTACATTCAGTATTTCCAGGCTGTACACACAGTTTTCTCAAGGCTATATATGAGATTATGGGCCATAAAATAAGTACTTCTCTGAGTCTCTCACCAGTTAAGGTCCTTTTACACGGGCCGATTATCGGCCGAAAAATCGTTCCTAGGAACGCTAGTGCCGATAATCGGCCCATGTAAAAGTGGCCCTAATCAGCCGACGAACGAGCAAAACGCTCGTTCGTCGGCTGATTGGATCTTTTGGTTTCTACAAAAGATCCAATCTGTCGGGCGCACATCGGCCTGTGTAAACAGGCGATGTGCGCCTGACAGTATGGAGCTTCCCGGCCGCACGAGTGATACAGCGATCACTCGTGCGGCCCGGCGCTCGATTCATCAGGCCGTGTAAAGGCTCCCTGCCCGAGCGCCGATATCGCTGATCAGCGCTCGGGCAGGGAGACACATCGGCCCGTCTAAAAGGGCCTTTAATTTGAGCAATCTTCTCAATTTGGCGTAGGGGTGCAAAATCTTTAACAGATGGCCAGTCGTTTTCCGAAAAATGGCCAAGCACCAGAAGCTTCTTCCCAACCAAATGCCATGAAGGCCTACATTCATGGGTAACCTTCACTAACTCAGAGGCTGGCTTGTCTTAATATTGCTCATAAAGCTGTTTCCAGGCTCACAAGGCTGAAGTATCCCTGTCGGCTACTTCTGTCTGTAGCACCAGCTTTTGCTGCTCAGATCTCTGGAGTTCTCCTACCCCCCAAGGGGTGAAATCATCCCGTACCCAACAATAGTCTCTAAGGGACTGGTAAATTAACCTTCTATCCCTCACACACAACTCTTTGGATACAAGAATGCACAAAAGACAAATTAACCAATTTAGCAGTGAGCCACCGGATCACTGCACAATGAAAATAAGAGGAGGCTGGACAGCACACCTAGAGGTATCCAGTGGTGGGTGCACGTCTCCAGGAGGGGTGGTGAATCCCCCCAAAAAAATAAACAAGCAGTTAAGCAAACAAAAAGGTTGGAGGAGACAGCACGTCCGTTTGAGGAAAATTTATTCTGGATGCTACGTTTCGGCCAGTGTGGCCTTTGTCAAGCATTGACAAAGCTTGACAAAGACCACACTGGCCGAAACGTAGCATCCAGAATAAATTTTCCTCAAACGGACGTGCTGTCTCCTCCAACCTTTTTGTTTGCTTAACCGCTTGCACAATGAAAATGTCATGTATACCCCAATATAAGACCAAGAAAGCTATAAATCATCCTGTAAGATTCAAGCCCTCACACAGCACTGTAGAAAGTAAAAAGTTATAGGTCTTGGAATACAGCTGTGCAAAAACATTTTCTTGTTTTTTTTTTAAGTTTTCTTTTTTTTATTGTGCAATAGAAGTAAAAGGTAAAAAACCCCTATATATATTTGGTATTGTAATTGTACTGACCAAGAGAATAAAGTTATCATAATATTTATGCTGCAACTAGTGATGATTGAGCACCCCGATGTTCGGGTGCTCGGGTGCTCTGGCCGAACACTGGGTGGTGCTCGGCCGAGCACCCAAGTATAATGGAAGTCAATGGGAGAAGACCAGGCACCCCCTGCTCCGATGAGGGGAGGGTGTCTGGTCCATAGCGTCAGAAAATGGTGGAAACACCACAGAAATGTTTAGGGAACAGCATGGGGAGGATGTCTGGATGCATCTTGGACACCGAAGTTGCTGCTATTAACGATGATGGCCGACTATTACGCCACTTTTACGGTATGACAAAAATACCCCCCCAAAACCCAAGATAACATCGATTTTACAGGAAATATCGTTAGGAAACATAGATTTACTTGTACATTAAGCGCAAGTGCTGCCAAAAATTACACGGATGAGGCACTCCCATACAACCGGTATATCATATAAAGGAGGGCCTCATTCACATTGTGGTATAATTGTGGGACTCCGACACTCATAAAGCCTATGCACTAAGGGAAAGGGCTGCCAAAAATTACAAGGAACAGGCACTTCAATACCCCCTTTATTGTGCATCAGACACACCCTTGAAAAATTATGATTGATGGCCTGCTGCTGACATGCAAATACAATAGTGATGACGTGCTGCTGCTGAGTTGACCGTCTAAAAAAATTAAGGGAGACACACTGATGCCGATCAAACTGTCCCAAATTTAAGGTTGACACGCTGCTGCCGAGCAGAACGTCAAAAAAATGTACATGTGACACGCTGCTGCCGAGCAGAACGTCAAAAAAATTTACGGGTGACACGCTGCTGCCGATCAAACTGTCCCAAATTTAAGGGTGACATGCTGCTGCCCATCAAACTGTCCCAAATTTAAGGTTGACACGCTGCTGCCCATCAAACTGTCCCAAATTTAAGGTTGACACGCTGCTGCCCATCAAACTGTCCCAAATTTAAGGTTGACACGCTGCTGCCCATCAAACTGTCCCAAATTTAAGGATGACACGCTGCTGCTCATCAAACTGTCCCAAATTTAAGGTTGACATGCTGCTGCCGAGCTGACGGTAAAAAAAATTTAAGGGTGACACGCTGCTGCCCATCAAACTGTCCCAAATTTAAGGTTGACACGCTGCTGCCCATCAAACTGTCCCAAATTTAAGGTTGACACGCTGCTGCCGAGCTTACCGTAAAAAAAAATTAAGGGTGACAGATCCGTTTACTAGTGTGTCACACCAAACGGATCCGTGCATTGAAATGCATTGAGGTCATGACGGATCCGTCTGGGTGCGCACAGAGGACCCGAGCTTTTTGAGCTCGGTACGAGCATGTTCGCTCATCGCTAATTATAAGTGACATATAGCAGAGCTGAGCGTGTTAAAAATTATTTTTGACATGTCGCTTAGCTGAACGTCTGAAACATTATAAGTGACATGTAGCAGAGCTGAGCATGTTAAAAATTATTTTTGACATGCCGCTTAGCTGACCGTCTGAAACATTATAAGTGACATGTAGCAGAGCTGAGCGTGTAAAACATTATGGTTGAGGGCCTGCTGGTGAGCTGACCGGCTAAAAAATTATGGTGCAGGCCCAGCTGGTGAGCTGCCCGGTTAAAAAATTAGGGTGCAGGCCCAGCTGGTGGACTTCGAGGGTAGCCTAATAAGCAGTTTCATATGATGGAGGAAGAGGAAGAAGAGGACGAGAAGATGAAAGGGTACATGATAATTCAGTGTATTCAATACACCCTAAAAGCCAGATTTAAGGTTCCTTCATGTTAAGCAGCTTTCCTCTGGTGGAGTAGAGAAGTCAGGGGCAATCCAGGTCTTGTTCATTTTGATAAGCGTCAACCTGTCAGCATTGTCAGTTTACTGGCGGATGCGCTTATCAGTAATTATGCCCCCAGCGGCACTAAATACCCGCTCAGACAAAACGCTGGCGGCAGGGCAGGCCAGCACCTCCAAGGCGTAGAGCGCCAGTTCGTGCCACGGAGGAAGGAAGGAGGATCAGGGTGAGGATGCGGTTGCCCAGACCCTTGGCTACTGAGACTAGACTTTGTGGATAAGATGGTGGTGCTTAACTGACTGGAAGCATTATCAGCTGAAATCCAACCCACTACCTGATCGCTCTGGTGTGGCGACAAGAGTTGTGTCTTGTGCCGCCCTGCAAACTGTGACATGAAGCTAGTAATTGTGGAAGACTTTGTCTCTTGGGCTCTGCCAGCAGACACAGTTTCACCGAGCCCTGAGCCTTCGCCTCTGCGTTCACCATCAGCAGCACGCCCACTTCCCCGTCCCTTTCTGCTCACCTTGCGCATATTGTATAGTATATATGCAACTTGGTCACAACTACAGTAGTGCAGATTTTTATTAACTGTATGATCAGAAAAATTTAAACGAATGTCCAATATTCTGAATGCGCAAACGTTATAGAGCAGCCGCAAATGAGGAACTGCTTCCTAAATTAACGGTATTAAATGTAACAACGGATGTCAGCTACATAGACTTTTGAACGGTTGTAATACGCTATGCACCTAGCGTTACTGACAGGGCACACGGGTTCTTTTTGCAACCAAAATAAATAAATAATGCAGAAGGATTTAACAATGGACTTTTGTGTCTTTTGAACAATGATACTAACCCTGCCTATAGAAATTCTATCCCTACACAAGTCCCTCCTTGCTCAAATGTTATACAGCAAGATGCAAAAGAAGTACTGCAGGCTTAACAGCAGAAATTATAGCAAAGTATGTCAGGTATATAGTATACAGAGAGTATCCTACAGCATGCAGCAGCAGCACATGTGGCATTAATGGCAGGCCACCTAGTGCTATTTTCACCACCTTTAAACACCCCAAAAATAATAAAATATTGCTTTGTGCCAGATATAATAGCCCTAAAAAGGGCTTTTAGATCTTTTTTGAGTGATTTCTATCCCTGCCTAGCGTGCTTCTCTCACTACATTGTATGTCTCTCCTTGCTGCAGCAGCGCATGTGGCGTTAATGGCAGGCTACCTAGCGCTATTTTTACCACCTTTAGGCCCCTTTCACACGAGCGAGTTTTCCACGTGGATGCGATGCGTGACGTGAACGCATAGCACCCGCACTGAATCCTGACCCATTCATTTCAATAAGTCTGTGTACATGAGCGTTTTTTTTCAAGCATCAGTTCTGCGTTGCGTTAAATACGCAGCATGTTCTATATTCTGCGTTTTTCACGCAGGCCTGGTCCCATAGAAGTGAATGGGGCTTCAGTGAAAATCGCATTGCATCCTGAAGCAAGTGCGGATGCAATGCGTTTTTCACTGAAGGTTGCTAAGAGAACGCATCAAAACGCATTGCACCCGCGTGGAAAAAACTGAGTGCAATCGCACACAAAACTGACTGAACTTGCTTGCAAAATGGTGCGAGTTTTCCTGAACGCACCCTGAACGCATCCGGACCTAATCCGTCACACTGGTGTGAAAGGGGCCTTAAAGTCCTCCAAAATAATAAAATATTGGTTTGTGTCAGATATAATAGCCCTTAAAAGGATCCAAGACCTGCCACAGCCATGCTCCTGTTGGCTGCAATTTTAAATAATTGCAGTCTATGATATAAGCAATCAGATGGTTGCATATTAAATTTCCCTAGGGGGACTTAAAATATGTGTAAAAAAAGTTTTAAAAATAAAAAAAATATATATACATTCAAATCACTCCCCTTTGCCCATATTAAAATGTAAAATAAAGAAACAATAAAAAATAAAGATCATAGGTATCAATAGGTATCATCATGTCCCAATATTCTCACTGTTTAAAACAGAATGTATTTATCCAGTGCGGTGAACACAAAAAAAATTTAAATGGTTGATTAACTGTTTTTTTTTTTGCCGCTTCACCTCCTAAAAAATAAGAAATGATCAAAAAGTCATACGCCAGAATGGTATCAAAACAAAACAACAACAAAAATGAGCTCTCATACAGTTCTGTAGACGTAAATATATATAAAAAAATCTAAAGTTTTAATGTTTTTAAGTATTAGAAAAACTATATAAATGTGGTATCAATGTGATTGTACTGACCCTGAGAATTAAGGTAACAGGTCAGTTTTACTTAGCTTAGGAAATGGCGCAAAAACGAAATCCATAAAACTGTTGCATTTTGTTCCAATTTCACCCCATTTGGAATTTTTTACAACTTCCCACTATATTGCATGCGCTATTAAATGGTTCCATTAGAAAGTACAAATTGTCCCACAGAAAATGCACTCATATGGCTATGTAAATGGAAAAATAAAAAAGTTATGGCTCTGGGAAGGCAAGGAGTCAAAAACGAAAACTCAAGAATGAAAAATCACTTGGTCAGGATGAGGTTAAGTAGTATAAACAGTAATACTGTTAATATATTTTCAGGTAACATGCATACTATTAAAATAGTGCAATTTTATCCCCTTAATTTCAGTAATACTATGTATTCTATTTATTTGATATATCTGTGGAGAAAACAGTACAATTTAGTAGTATTCCATTTTTACAGCAGTACAGCTCTACAGTGTAGTGGTAAATCTGCTGCATGTCATGCACAAGGTGTTTAGGGTTCAATTCCCAACTGAAAGCTACAAAATAGTTTGTTTGGTAAGGCCTCGTCCACTTTTCCGTTTTTCACTGATGTGTGCATTTTCTGTGGCCAGCACATGTACCTATTGATTGAATGTTTCTTTTCACACACCAGTGGGTCAGTAGAAAAATCATCACTACTTTGGTCTGTGATGCGGACCAAACACACCTGTCGAAGTCTATGGGTCCATGAAAATCACGGATACAACATGGATGGCATCCGTGTGGCGTCCATGTTGCATCTGTTTTTCACTGAAGACTAATAAAAGATGCTTTGGCAATTAATTTTTAGCTCAGGACTGTCCGTGGATTACGTATCACACACAGAGGGTAAAGACGGACACATGGACCAAACCCCGATCCTTCACACACATTTTCACAGATGAAACAAGGATGCTTTTTTCACATCAATTGAAAATGACATGGAAATGTGGACGAGGCTTAAATGTTTATGAGCTGGCACAGGGCCCCTACCTCAGCCCTTATCCAGTAGAAGGGCCAAACAGCTTCATTAGTATGCCCGGGCTCATAACTGCACTACGGACCTGGCGATATTCCCATTTATTTCCATTTATCCCTAGGAAGAGTTAATCAAAGTTAATCAATGAGTTATGTGTACCCTTAAAAACAAGCCCTCATACAACTACATCAACAGAAAAATAATAAAGTTTTAGCTTGGAATGCAACAGTAAAAGAATAAAAAAATAGCTTGGTCTCTACAGCCCAAAAAGGATGGTCACTAAAGGGTTAAATCTTTTTACATTTATTAAATATTGTATTAAAACACCTAAGACATTGTGAGAGGTTGCCATTACAGGATTATTTTAGTTTCCATTGTTTTAAACCCATTTAAGCTCATTCAGTTTTCTCTCAGTTAATTTGCAGAAACTGACACTTAATGGGCATTAGTCATGCGAGAGATGAGATGCTATGTCCGGAATGCACTGGAGGGAGGATAAATATCATTACTGATGATGTATTTACTGTAACATTCACTTTCATTCAGTTTTAAACTTGTTTCTTGTTATTCTTGATTTTTACTTTTACTTATTACAATCTGAAAGCAGAAGAAGCTCTAAAGGACTTTTCATTTCTTTCATGTTAATTTTCATGTATTTCAATAACCAAATGGAACTGTAACAGCATTTTAGGCACTAGTCATATGAGCCATTTTAGGACCTTGTTGTCGTCTTAATAATTAGATTCGCTTCACTGTAGCACATATCGGTTAAGCAGGGAGAATGAGGAATGAGGATGGTCTATTCTGAGCAGATATGTAATTTGAGTTTACTAGGTCGTGGGCAAAGTTTGTAACAGGGCCCCACAACTTTACAGGCAGGTTATACTGTAGCCGTCTGATTCATTTCACTTGTATAGGAACGAGCCGTCCCTTTGGAATGAATGGGGTGGCTTGGGTGCAATTACACCTGCTGATCGCTACTGATGTTACAGTAAGCAGGTCAACAATAAAGAGGAGACAGCGCTGGCATGGGCGCGCGCCTTCTCTTCAAAGAGCTGATCGGCAGGGGTGCCGGGTGTCGGACCCCCCGCCGATCTGATTTTGATCAGTGAAGAGTATGGTCAGCACACAATCTTTGAGCGCAACCGCGTGGGGAGGAAAAAGATACCCAGCGGATGCTGAAATGTTTCCAGCTGATGAAGGCTGGACAGCCGAAACGCGTCCATTGTACCACTAGCATGTGATGGAATAAAGAAGTATATGCATTGGAAACATTTCAGCTGGGTATCTTTCGCATAGATCTGATTTTGATGACCTATCCTGTGGATAGGTCATCAATTAATATAACTTGGATAACCCCTTTAACAATAGCTCTTTATGTGGCCCATAGTTGGGGCACCATTATGATCATGTTGATATATTCTCTTAAATGATGCATTTGATACCAACGTGTTCGTACTGCAGCACACTGGATTGCCTTAATGGAGTAAAAACATTTCGACAGAAGAGGTGGGAAATCTTGTAGCATGGCACCACAAGTATTCTACAGGACCCAAATCAGCCCATTTAAATTTCACATGATGTACATGACACTTCCATTGTCTTCTTCCTACTGTCGCTTAAGCTGCACTGTACGTATTTTGCTGAATTGTCAGACGCTTAGAAATATTAATCACCATAAATATTGACAGCCAGAATGTTATGGCTGCGGGAAGCATTTTTCCTGTAATTGCATATAAATAATTTGATGTTAATCCAGTACAATAAACTGTCATGTGCTGAAACTCTACAGCAGGGGTTTAGCCTCATACAATTTCTTAATGGTGGAATATTGACCTTAAGCAGCAGGACGATAGAAAATTATTCTAGGACACATTTATTGGATTCTCCAGTAAGCCCAAGCTTTGACACAATAATCAGCCTCTAGTATAAATGAACCAAAAAGGTCTATAAGAAGGCAACCATTCCAATGACAACCACTTACTACTAGAGTCTATTTTTACACAGTAAATTCACAAATATCCTAGTGGACATGTACATGTTCTGCATAGAACTCTTGGAATGCTACTACTACTACTACTACTCCCAAACACCCATACACATGCATGCTACTCTTGGCCAAGTGTGCGCGTGTTCTGAATGAGTAGATGGAGTGAGCTGCCAGACACCTTTGGTGATAGCTCATATCCCTGAAAATATAAGCATTGGACATGTTGGCTTTCAACTGCCTAATCCTTCTCTCTCTCAACATCTGTTGTTGGAGTCACACCAAAAGCAGTGGCTTTGGCCGACATTAATGTGTATTGCCAGCTTAACAGTGACTACAGTCAGAGACAAGACAAGATGCCTTGGTGCTCGGGGCATTATAACACATGGGTGATTTGAAAGAAATATCCTCTAGCTTGAAATGTGAAACTTCTAGAACCTCAATACAACAAGGTGATATAACAATCAAAGTATCTTTTAATTCAATGCTCCCTACAGCAATCCAATACTGTGAATTACAGAGCTCAATGGAGTAATGTTTCTAAACCAGTATAGATTTCCTTCATTGAGTTGACAGTCATTATTATTTACAAGTCAGGAAAAAAGCAACATTAAAATCAAATCTCTGTGACCGCATTCAGAAATCTCTCTGCAAATAGATGCTGACAAGTACTAAGGTTAATTGAAAACCTCTTTACTGATGAAAATGTTCCAGTGAATGATTGTGCTATAGGTATGAGCCCTTAGGTCAAGCGAGCACTGGTGATTGGCTTTAACAATAGCTAAAGGCTTTATCCTACAATAGTAAGTGAGGGCACTTATTGATCAGGGGAGCCCCACCAATCCTCAGACGAAGTTTGCACTAAGGCTTCTTCAAGGGGTTATCCCATGACTAATGTAAAAAATAAAAATCAGACATCATATAGTACAGGACAATCTCTTTCTAACAAAGCCACAACCAGCCCTGTACCTCACATGGATCTCCCCATTTATTGCTCTGCTAGATTTATATCAAGCTGACAGCTCAAGGGGAGTGTCTTTTCTGCTGCAGCTAATGGGGCGTATCCGTTATCTCCTTATCACAACTCAGGAGGCAGTTGAAGGATTCCCTCCTAACATTACATAAATCACTACAAAACATACAGGGTAATACAGCGTTACCACCACATAAAGTGGTAACATGGGCTTTAATGGCACATGACCATTGAGGCCAATAATTGGCTAAGGGGTCATGTGAACGATGAACAATGTCACATCATCACTTCCGCTACACTAGGGACTGGGAGGGCAGGACCTACACAGCTGGAACAGAGGA
Source organism: Rhinella marina (assembly GCA_900303285.1). Taxonomy (NCBI): domain Eukaryota; kingdom Metazoa; phylum Chordata; class Amphibia; order Anura; family Bufonidae; genus Rhinella; species Rhinella marina. The sequence continues at coordinate 168,056 of ONZH01023626.1, read as the reverse complement.
ACCTTTAGCAGGTGCGTAAACCTTTTTTTGTTTTATAAGCTGTCCCCTGAAACTTTCAAAACTCTCAGACAATCATTTAGACTATGTCCACTAGTCCACATGTGACTAAAATGCTGCAGATCTGCTGGCATGTTTTTTTGTGCAGTAAATCCTCAGCGTTGTACAGTACCGGTTAATGAGATTTAAAGTAATCTCATCCACAACAGCATAAAAAATACAGCATAAATTGATCTGGGGTGAGAATGTGAAATCTGCATTATGTTAATTTATGCTGTGGATCTTCACAGGCGGTTTCAACCTTTGCAATGGAGAAAATGAAGTCCACATTCAGTTTGTGTGGTGGTATTTGCTGTGGAACCAGGACAAAAACCACAGTGAACTTTTCAGACATGGGTGGATGAACCCTCAATGTGCTCCTGCCACATGGTTATGAATGCAGACTGTGAGATATGCAGAAGTTTTGCATCCTTCAGTTTATGGCAGAAACTATCTGGTGATAGATTTGCTAACTTGTCGATTGAATCTGCCATAAGCATTGCATCAGTGAGAGGAGGGATGATATGTGGCAGCGTATTCTGCTATGAAAGTTACTGCTGTCGGTGTTTCTGTGTCACAGATATAGTCAGTATTAGTGAATTCATTCTATTTGAAAAGCCATACCGATAGGGAACTTAGATTGTGAGCTCCATGTCTGTAAAGCGCTGCATAATTTGTCAGTGCTATATAAATGAGTCAAATAAACAAAAAAATATATTTGTGGATGGGGTGGTGGTCCCAATTTGCCTTAACTGCCTAGGCCACCGAAATACCTTGTCCTAGCTTGGCTAACATCATCAAAACCTATGTTTGGGGGTGTGGAATAGCTGTTAACAGGTGCCAACCTCAATATTACAGCATAATGTATAGAAGAACACAATCACAGATTTACTAATCATTGTCTAAATTTATAAAATTTAGACAATGTAAACTTACATCAGGCAGTCTGAGGTTGCACCAAATTTATCACAGTGGCTCATGCTGGATGATAAATGTGGTGCCCGACTAGACACAATTGTCAAACTTTACACCAACTATTGGTGTAAAGCTTACTTACGGTTGGCTTACTTTGTAGAAGTATTTTTTTTCACCAAAACTTTGGTGCTATTTTGACACACATTATCTCCTCATAAGCCACACCCCCTTTATGCTAAGACACACCCCACACATTTGCTACATACATAAGTCTAAAACTTCATTATATGAAGAGACAGTATGATTTTAGCAAGCCTACATCCAGATCTGTGGTTGGTTCTCCAAGATGTCTGGAACAACTCCCCGCTTTCCTTTAAAAACTGTGTGCAAGTGTACCTAGAAGAACTGATGCTGTTGTGAAGACAAAGGGTGGTGACCAAATATTGACTTCATTTAGATTTCTCCTTTGCTCATTCACTTTGCATTCTGTTGCTTGATAAGAATAATCTATTAACACTTCTATGTTTGACAGCATTCTTACGTTTCCACAAATGCACAGTACTAGCATTAAACTGAAGTGTTTGAACAAATCCACTTTGGATCTATGATCCGAAGCTTGATTAGCTCAACACTAATTATCACTAACAGAACCTGTTGACCTCCAATCCACATATATGATGGCTATGTTTACTGTCAAGACCTACTGTGTGTTCAGTGCTGGAATATAAAAAGAAATAAACATTTGTGATCCCACAGTCCAGGGTGCTAAATATATCTCTGACACTCACTAGAGAAAGATTTCTCCTGATACATTTTCTTGTTACCTTCCATTGATTAATTGAATGTGCACTTCTATGAAGAACGTGATGATATGAGGCAATAGCTTGCACAATGCATTGTACAGGCCATAGACATGAAGAGGTTTCTGGAACATGAAAGGAATGAATTAAAAGAGAGCAGAGTAATCCATTAATGGCTGCACTAAAGGGAATACTGGCACGGTTATTAAACAGCAAGGTGCTAGAGAGCACTTTGATTAATCTAGAATCCTCTCTGCCTGTAATGATGACCACTGCTCTTTAATGTAATGTACAGTATCTTAAAAGCATGTTACTACTATGACACAAATCCTATACTGTGTGAGACTAGGATTACGTAACAATACCAGTAACACAAAGATTAACCCCTTTTGTTACAAAGGTGACGCACAATGGGTTGTTTATTATCCTCTAGATGCAATTAATTTCCATTTAATTCATGTCATAACTATCCTGCAATAGGCACGCTCATTTTATGTGATAACAGTGATAATAGGCATAACATTGTGTATCTATTGCACTTTATAGATGTAACGTCTCTGCCATAATGGCTGCACTAAAGGGAATACTCGCACGGTTATTAAACAGCAAGGTGCTAGAGAGCACTTTGATTAATCTAGAATCCTCTCTGCCTGTAGTGAGGACCACTGATGAATGACCACTTTATTAGATACACCTATCTAGTAGTGCTTTAGACCCCCATAGGCCTTCAAGAACAGTAGCAATTCATTGTGGTACAGATTCTACTAGGTGTTAAGATTATCTGTAGAAATATTGGCCCATGCAGGCACAGCATTGCTTCCCGCAAATTGCTGCAAATTAGGAGAAAGTAGCGACATGCTCAGAACAGCACATTGTACCTCATCCAAGATATGCTCTATAGGGCTAAGATTTAGGACTGTGAAGCAGGTGAAACAAAGAAAACTCACTGCCATGTTTCTGGAATCAACTCATGAGTATACAACCCTTGTGGAAAGGTGCATTGTCCTGCTGAAAGTGTCCTTCTGCCATGGATAGATGAACTTGGTTGCCCACAATGCTGAGGTAAGCCTTAGGCCTAGTCCACACTAAAGTGATTTATATCAGTGATTTTTAAACCACAACAAGGAATGGAGCCTCCATTAATAAAGTAGAATTGAAAAATCTGTGGTTTGGACATGCACCTTGTTTTCGCTGAAAATCACTGATGGAAATCACTGACCAAACACTGAAGTGTGAACTAGGCCTTACTGTCTAAATGCACATCTACAGATATCAAGGGACCAGGTGAAAACATTCCCTGTACCCTTACTCTATGTCCATCAGCCTTAACTGTTGACACATTCCAGAAAGGTTTCATATTCCCTGACTTCCATTAGCATGGTGAAACAGATATCTGAATTTATCTGACCAGTTGATGTTTTGGCACTGCTACAATTTTTGCTCTCTTTTTCCCTTGAGAGTCTTGCCTTTCTGTTTCCCTTGGACAGCAATGATATGCGAGACAGTTCATGCTAAGGAACAATGGTGCAAAGGAAGACTGGCTTAGTTTGATAAATCTCTCCCAAGGAGTTGTACATTCAGGCATGTTAGATGGCACAACAACATTGTATTCGGCTCCAGTTTGCTTGACTGTCCACTGCCAAATCTTGACGTCTTCTCTGTCTCCTTTCCTCATCATGTTGCTTACGTTCATAGGATTTGCCTTCGCTGGATGTTTTTGATTACACTATTCTCAGTATATGTTTGAAACCAATGTGTGAGAAATCCCGAAAAAGTTGGCAGTTTGTGAAATACTGGCCATGGCTATCCTAGCATCGATGACCAATGCCTCATACAAAGTCAGATGGCTTGATTTTCCCATTCTAAATTGTGGAAAACCTGCTCTCTTGATTTAATGTTGCACATAGCTAATTGCAGGTATCTGTAATAAAGTGGCCATTCCTTGTCTGTTTACCACTTGGCCTGTTATATAATGATTTTGTGGAATGTTTAAATGTTTCTATGGGTGTTCTTGAGGAACAATCTAAGGTCATCTCTACAAATTGCTTTTTCTGCAGTGTCTTGGCGTTGGGCCCGAATTCCAGGCGTTCTCCAGCGATTAGGGTTTACGTATTTTGTTTTGGCGTTGATCCACACCTGTTTCAGTAAAGCAAACTTGGAGCTTGAAGAGGTAAAGTGCTAAAATTTTGAAAGTTAAGTTGTAAGATGAATTTCCACTTCTAGGGTCCATGAACACATTGCGGATTACGTGCAGTTTTTCAGTGTGGTTTTTCATGCAGAAAAACTGCAACATAATACAGTACCAGCAAAGTGAATGAGATTTGCCAAATCTCATGTACACATTGTGTATTTTTTAAGTGCAGAAATTGATCTGCTGTGCAGATTTCAAACTCTGCAGCATGTCAATTGTTTGTGTGATTCTGCACCTTATATACAGTGGTTTTCCCCATAGAATTCATTAGGGTTGTTAAACACTGCTCCAAAAACCACAACAAAAAAACAATAAATAGCGCAGATTTTCTGTATACAAACCCACATCATGTGGAGTTAGGCTAGGGCTACACGGTGATGGTTGTCGCAGCCAGGATCCCTGAGTAGCGGGGATCCCATAGAGATGAATGGGATCAACGCAGCAGTCGCAAGAAATCCAACCGTGTTGGATTTTTTGCGACTGCCACAGCGATCCCATTCATCTCTATGGGATCCCCGCTACTCAGGGATCCTGGCTGCGACGGGTGTCGCGCTACAACTGTCGCCATGTATAGCCCTAGCCTTACCCTTACAGTATGCCCACACAGGACAAATACACTGCAGGTTTCCCACAGCAGATTTATGTGTGGTAAATTTGCAGCATGTTACAGTAACAGCAAAGTGGGTTTGATTTAGCAAATCTCATTTCCACACTGTTGAAAAAACATTCTCAGGGTAAATTGACCTGTGGTGCAGATTTTACTTCAGTAGCATATCAATTTATGCTGTGGATTTCTACCATGGATTTAACCCTTTGCAATTCCAAAGTTGAATTCTGCGGTAAGTCCACAGCAAAATCTGCAACAAATACAGAATCTCAGAAATATATGCATATAGGGGGTAATTTATTAAGGCCAGCTCTTTTAGATGCCTGCCCATTTGCACTAGCGGTGGATGCACCTAAATTACTCATTGGTGTCAGCCTCTACATAACTTCAGCGTATCCACCGCCTGTCTTAATGTAAGCCAGCTATCTTGCTGACGTAGATGTAGATTATTTTCTATGCCTAAGAAAGGTGTAGAAAATGATAAATGAGACGGACTTGCCCCCTTCCCCACCCACACCACGTCCCCTTTTTAGACCTGGCATGAGCGGGGAAAAGTTGCAGATTTGGATAATACATTTGGTACATGGAGAGACATTTTTGTTTCACTTTGCACCAACTATTTGTTGCCTTATCTTGTGACAGAATTTTATATCAGAATTGTGGCTCAATTTTTGCAAAACATGCTGTCTCTTTAGTCATGGCCCTATCCCATTAAAACTGGCTAAGCCATTTTACATGAAGCCATACCACCTTGGAAAGCAAGTTGTTTTTTTTCTGAAACTAGATGTAACAATTTGTGCCAAATTTTGGCACAGATTTATGAAAAGATCTAGTTGCACTCATATCAGTAAATGTGAGGTATAGTGTCTGTCTGTGTAGGGACACACCCTATTGACAAGAGGAAGGTAACATTGAGTTTTCAATTTATTCATACATTTCCAGGAGGTATATCAGGAAAAGTTGGCAAGTCCAGAAAAGTTGACGTTCCAATCAAAGGTAGCTCTAGTTTTAAAACAATGCAATTATTGATTATGTAGTGCCTTACACTTGATAAAGAACACTGCATAAACAATATATATATATATATATATATATATATATATATATATATATATATGTATATAGTAGGCAACGGAAAGTGGATAAAGCTAGAGCACCCTTCTAGACCAAAGTTGTGATTTATGTTTATAAATAAAAGCAAAAGCAAACACAATACAACAGCACTCTGCAAACAGAATATATGGACTAATACTATATTCAGTATATAAAATGAATATGAATATACCTATATGGAGTGGCACCGCAAGCAAGAAAAAATATATATCAAAGAAACAAAACAAAATTATATGAAAAAAAACGGGTGCGCGCCAACGGGAGATTGAATCCAAATTCTCACCAGATCACAGTAAAACGCAGAGAAGGCAGCATTTAAAAAAAAAACAGCGTAGTTTATTCACCCAATGTCAGCAACGTTTCAGCTGCTCCATGCAGCCATTTTCAAGCTTATTCTATGTTTGCAGAGAGTTATTTCATTGTGTTTGCTTTTGCTTCTACTTTGCAGGAGGTGTTTACTAACTTTCGTCTTTTGTCTTATCTGTATAAGTGTCACTGGCCTTAATGTCCACTGTTATAAAATATATGCCTGCATGTAGAGACGTTGGATATTGATCTATGCATTTGGGTTATACCCAGACTAGACTATAACTAGACATGTTTGATTAACCAAGTTTGAGATTCTCCTTTAGTCATGCTGATTTTCTTACTGGAGAATACATGGTGACTTTTCAACTATGTATTAGTAATAGGAGAATTGATTCACCACGTTAGAGATGTGGTACCTTTAAAACGAGAAATGCAAATCTCAGGATTTCCTGCCTTTAATCCTTCAAGCAGTAATGCTGGGATGTGCAGAACATCATGTAATTGCTTGTTGCACAGAATGCCTGTTGTTCAAAACAAGAAGAAATGATCCTGCTGACCAGCAAGATAGAGGAAAGGCTTTAAATATTGATGTTGTAGCTAAGTCTCCCTGAAGTGGCCCAAAGTGCTTGTCTGACGATATATCCTCTTGTCTCTACAGAGCCATCAGTGGAGTGCTGCCGTAAGGGATATTGTCATGTATTGGCCAGAGTGGATCATCATTGCGGCTCTAGAGATTGTTTCGCTCTGTCTAACATTCCTCCTACCTGTGCCTGGGTGTCCCGCGTAAGCACTATCAATCACTATAATATGTCTACTTAAGGCAGTATTACAGTGTAAATAAGACTGACTCCTTAAACTGCTATTATACCAAATTCATCTCATTGACATGAAAAACTTTGTCTAGGTCATACTTTGATATTGATTTAGCCATCATCAATAAAGAGAGCACACAGGAATTATGAATATTTTGAACACTGTAGAGGCAAGGCATCAAAACTGGCCAGCTTTTATACAGGGTGGATCATGAAAAAGTAGCCCACCTCCAGCGATAGTATGACAAGATGAACGAGCAAGTGGATTGTTTACCCACAAGTAGGGCTGGGCGATTAATCGAATTAATTCGATTAATTCGCCAATTGAAAGCCTCACGATTTTATTTTTTAGGAAAATCGTGAACTCGATTTTCCTAAAATGGCGCCTGCCAGATAAAATAAAAAAAATCTCTCACCTGTCCTGCTCCGCGGCTCCGCTCCGGTGTCCGGCGTTCCTCTTCTTCTCCGGACAAAGTGTGCGCACTCTGACCTGACGCTGCACGCAGTCAGGTGACAGTGCAGCGCCGGGAGAAGAAGACTGAGGGGCGCCGGACCTGGAGCGAAGCCGCTGCGCAGGACAGATAAGGGATTTTTTTATTTTATTCTTATGGTGGCCTAGTGGGCTGTTCTGAGGGCTGAAGGGGGCACTACTGTGGGCTAATCTGAGGTTTCAAGGGGGCACTACTGTGGGCTAATCTGAGGTCTCAAGGGGGCACTACTGTGGGCTAATCTGAGGTCTCAAGGGGCACTACTGTGGGAGGATCTGAGGTCTGAAGGGGTCACTAATGTGGGCTGATCTGAGGTCTGAAGGGAGCACTACTGTGGGCTGATCTGAAGTCTGATGGGGGCACTACTGTGGGCTGATCTGAGGTCTGATGGGGGCACTACTGTGGGCTGATCTGAGGTCTGATGGGGGCACTACTGTGGGCTGATCTGAGGTCTGATGGGGGCACTACTGTGGGCTGATCTGAGGTCTGATGGGGGCACTACTGTGGGCTGATCTGAGGTCTGATGGGGGCACTACTGTGGGCTGATCTGAGGTCTGATGGGGGCACTACTGTGGGCTTATCTGAGGTCTGATGGGGGCACTACTGTGGGCTGATCTGAGGTCTGATGGGGGCACACTGGGCTGATGTGGGGTCTGATGGGGCACACTGGGCTGATGTGGGGTCTGATGGGGCACAATGGGCTGATGTGAGGTCTGATGGGGCACAATGGGCTGATGTGGGGTCTGATGGGGCACAGTGGGCTGATGTGGGGTCTGATGGGGCATAGTGGGCTGATGTGAGGTCTGATGGGGCATAATGGGCTGATCTGAGGTCTGATGGGCACAATGGGCTGATCTGAGGTCTGATGGGGGTATAGTGGGCTGATGTGAGGTCTGGTGGGGGCACAGTGGGCTGATGTGAGGTCTGGTGGGGGCACAGTGGGCTGATGGGGGTCTGATGGGGGCACAGTAGGCTTTTTTTATTTATTTTTTTATATTTTTAATAACATAAGAAAATCGGGATTTAAATCATGAATCGTCCAAAATTCGAGATTTTTTTTTTTGGCCATATTGCGCAGCTCTACCGACAAGTCACAAAAGATGGTGAAAGTGGTCCCTATTCATGTCTATGCATCTTTGGGCATGTCGGATTATGTTGGCTGATATTGCTCATGATGCTGCGGATAGTGTTTGTGATGTTTTCCTTGAGTTCATCCAGGGGATGAGGATTGTTAGTGCACACTTTCTATTTTAAATTCTCCCACAGATAAAAATCTCATGTGGACAAGTCTGGGAAACGTGGTGGGCCATTACCCCTTGCTCACAGTTTGTTCCTCAGTAAACAGGTCATGAACCTGTACCAGTGAGTTCTGTGAGGTGTGGCATGTTGCCCCATCTTGTTTGAAAAAGCAGGACATTTCTTCTTAAGGTGTTACTTGTTTGTGTTCAAAGATGTCCAGGTAAATTGGGGTATTCCCAGTTGATTTGAAAAAAATTGGGCACACTAGTTGTGTTCCTGACACCAATTTTCTGGTTGTGAAGTGGTGTTTTGTGAGTCAAATGGGGATTTTCAGCAGACCAGTACCTCGTATTCTGTGAATTTACATGACCTAAATGAAACCAGGGGCTCAGGTTATTTGCACTGCAATCTGCGACTTTTCCCTGCTCACGCCAGATCCAAAATGCCGGTCTCAATACAAGTGCATCTCAATAAATTAGAATATCATCAAAAAGTTGTTTTTTCTTCAGTAATTCAATTCAAAAAGTAAAACACCTATATTATATAGAGTCATTACAAACAGAGTGAACTTTTTCAAGTGTTTATTTCTGTTAAAGTTGATGATTATGGCTTACAGCCAAGGAAAACCCAAAAGTCATTATCCCAGAAAATTAGAATATAATATTAGACCAGCTGTAACAGAAATGTTGGCCAAATGAAAAGTATGTACAGTAAATGCACTCAATACTTGGTTGGGGCTCCTTTTGCATCAATACGGCGTGGCATGGAGACGATCAGCCTGTGGCACTGCAGAGGTGTTATGGAGGTTGCTTTGATAGCAGCATTCAGCTCATCTGCATTGTTGGGTCTGGTCTCTCTCATCTTCCTCTTGACAATACCCTATAGATTCTCTATGGGGTTAAGGTCAGGAGAGTTTGCTGGCCAATCAAGCACAGTGATACTGTGGTTATTAAACCAGTCCTGCTGGAAAATAAAAATTCCATCTCCAAAAAGCTTGTCAGTAAAGGGAAGCAATAAGTGCTTTAAAATTTCATGGTAGACTGCTGCACTGACTTTGGTCTTGATAAAACACAGTGGACCTACACCAGCAGATGACATGGCTCCCCAAACCATTACTGATTGTGGAAACTTCACACTAGACCTGAAGCAGCTTGGATTGAGTGCTTCTCCACTCTTCCTCCAGACTCTGGGACCTTGATTTCCAAATGAAATGCAAAATTTACTTTCATCTGAGAACAACGCCTTTGACCACTGAGTGGGTTAATTATTCTAATTTTCTGAGATAATGAATTTTGGGTTTTCCTTGGCTGTAAGCCATAATCTGAAAAAGTTCACTCTGTTTGTAATGACTCTATATAATATACGTGTTTCACTTTTTGAACTGAATTACTGAAAAAAAAACTACTTTTTGATGATATTCTAATTTATTGAGATGCACTTATAAATGAACCCCTCAATGCTTTCTTTCTCTCAGAGGAATAATCCTTGGCAAGTTTGCGGTCAATTAGTCATTCTGAGGAATAGTGTTTTCCTGGGTAAGGCTTCTCTTTAGGGCCTACTTTTCAGAGCACATAAAATCAGGTCTTGACTGTAGTTCTGCTTACTAGGAGCTCTCTAACAGGCTGCAGTCAGACTCATAAGCTCTTGCTCTCATGCAGGCTATAGCCAGACTGGTCTGTAAACCAGCTAGAACTAAGCAGAGGAGGCAGGACCAACATGTCTCAGCAACCATAACTAAACACTGCCAGATCAACTAATTCCTACCTCTATATAACGTTTTAGGATCATCACATAAACATTTTGATGTGGTGAACCTGAGTATTAACCTGCGTACTGCGGTTTGCTCTCCGGTCCAGGCATCCGCACCAAGACGGATCCGGAATGACCCCCAAAAAGTCAATGGGGACGGATCCGTTTGGTGTGATACAATGGTAAACGGATCCGTCCTCCATTGACTTTCAATGGAGTTCATGACGGATCCGTCACATACACACATACAGACATACACACATACAGACATACACATAAACACACACAGACATATACACATACAAATACACATACATACTTACATGCTCCTGGCAGGTCACAATGGGGCAGGAGGAGCAGGACAGCGCACACATAGGGGCAGCATGCATGGATGCCTCTGAGGCTGCCTAATCCCACCATTACCCCAAATTCTCCTGCAACAGCCTGGTGGTTACCCTCATGGCAATTGTGCTCACCCAGACCAAGAAAGGCGAGCCACATGCCCATCACATGTTAGGGAAGCACCCAACTAGGTGCAACGAAGGTCCATCACCCATGCCCATGCTGGCACTGCTCTCCTATCCCCAGCCACACGATGCAGGCATAAGCCTGACACAGCATGGCGGTAACACCAACAAGTGACCAAGTTAGATGAGGTAGCAGGTGAGCCACCCAAAAATTTAGCCTGACGCAGCATGGCGGTGACAACAGAGTGACCGAGTTAGACTGAGGTAGCAGGAGGTGAAGCACGGATGGTAATTCGAAGGAGGAGGAGGAGGGGTTGGAGGAAGAGGCATAGTAAGTCTGAGAAACCGTGACCGAGGTAGGCCCCGCAATCCTCCAAGTGGGCAGTACATGAGCGTCCCCAGGGTCAGACTCGGTCAGAGTGACCGAGCTACACGACGGTAGCAGGTAGAGCACATAAAAAATTTAGCATGGCCCTGTATGTGGACGTTGAGGGCCTGGAGGCTGTCTCCTTGAGAAATGCTCAGGGTGGCCGAACGCCGGGCTCGACGGCGGACCCTTTTCGGGTTATCGATTGTCGAAATGTTGGCTTACATCAAGTTTAGTATCTGTTCTTATCAGTTGCTGTGGCTGTTGGTGGCAAAGTGGTGAGCATAGCTGCTTCCCAAGCAGTTGACCCAGGTTCCCGTCGATTCCCGTCTATCGCATTATGTGGCCCTGCGGAAAAATTGATTGGAGAGAGGGCCTATAGGTGGCCCTCCGGAAAAATTGTTTAGAGAGAGGGCCTGTAGGTGGACCTCCGGAAAAATTGTTTGGAGAGAGGGCCTGTAGGGGGCCCTCCGGAAAAATTGTTTAGAGAGAGGGCCTGTAGGTGGACCTCCGGAAAATTGTTTAGAGAGAGGGCCTGTAGGTGGACCTCCGGAAAAATTGTTTAGAGAGAGGGCCTGTAGGTGGACCTCCAGAAAAATTGTTTAGAGAGAGGGCCTGTAGGTGGACCTCCGGAAAAATTGTTTAGAGAGAGGGCCTGTAGGGGGCCCTCCGGAAAAATTGTTTAGAGAGAGGGCCTGTAGGTGAACCTCCGGAAAAATTGTTTGGAGAGAGGGCCTGTAGGGGGCCCTCCGGAAAAATTGTTTAGAGAGAGGGCCTGTAGGTGGACCTCCGGAAAAATTGACTTCATGCTGAGCAGTGAGTTTTTCAACAGGCAAAGCAGCGGGATGGTGAGGCTGATAATGGCGGCATCACCGCTGACCATCTGTGTTGACTCCTCAAAGTTGGTCAACACCTGGCAGATATCAGACATCCACGTCCACTCCTCATTGTAGACTTGAGGAATCTGAGTGACCTGACTACCAGTTCTGGTGGAAGTTGACATCTGGCAGTCTACAATCGCTCTGCGCTGCTGGTAAACTCTGGATAACATGTTTAATGTCGAATTCCATCTTGTGGGCACGTCGCACACTAGTCGGTGAGCGGGCAGATGTAGGCGGCACTGCGCTGCCCTGAGAGTGGCAGCATCTGTGGTCGACTTGCGGAAATGCGCACAGATGCGGCGCACCTTGGTGAGCAAATCAGACAGATTGGGGTATGTCTTGAGGAACCGCTGAACTATGAGATTGAACATGAGGGCCAGGCATGGCACATGTGTCATTCTGCCGAGTTGCAGAGCCGCCACCAGGTAACGCCGTTGTCACACACAACCATGCCTGGCTTGAGGTTCAGCGGTGCCAGCCACAGATCGGTCTGCGCCGTGATGCCCTGTAACAGCTCTTGGGCGGTGTGCCTTTTGTAACCTAAGCTCAGCAGTTTGAGCACCGCCTGCTGGCGCTTACCCACGGCACTGCTGCTGCGCCTAGAGCTACCGACTGAAGGCGCCGTGCCCACGGATGGTAATTCGGAGGAGGAGGTGGAGGAGGGGTCGGAGGAGGAGGCATAGTACGTCTGAGAGACCGTGACCGAGGTAGGCTCCGCAATCCTCGGTGTGGGCAGTACATGAGCGGCCCCAGGGTCAGACTCGGTCCCAGCCTCCACCAAGTTAACCCAATGTGCCGTCAGTGATATATAGTGTCCCTGCCCGGCAGCACTTGTCCACGTGTCCGTGGTTAGGTGGACCTTCTCAGAAACAGCGTTGGTCAGGGCACGGATGATGTTCTGTGACGTGCTGGTGTAGGGATGGGACTGCACATCGGGAAAAATAGTGGCGGCTGGGGACCGAATACCGAGGGGCAGCCACCGCCATGAGATTGCGAAAGGCCTTGGTGGATGCTGTGGAGGATCGTGGAGGCGAAGGTGTGGTTTTCCGGCGGGAGGCGCTCTTGCCGGGGTCCTGGGCAGGGGGTTGACTAGCAGAGGCAGCGAGTGACACAGGGGAAGGAGCAGAGGTGTGACCCGCAGGAGGTGAACGGCCTTGGTTCCATTGAGTGGGGTGTTTAGCACTCATATGCCTGCGCATGCTGGTGGTGGTTAGGCTAGTAGTGGTGGCACCCCTGCTGATCCTGGTGTGGTACAGGTTGCACACCACAGTCCGTTGGTCATCCTCACTTTCTTTAAAGAACCTCCAGACTTGCGAACATCTAGGCCTCGCCACGGGAGCTTCACTACGTGAAACAGTTGCTGCTGATGCACCAGCTCTGGCCCTGCTTCTCCCTCTGGCCACACCACTGCCTCTTCCAACCTGTTCTGGTGCAGCACTCGCCTCCGCCTCAGAAGCTCTTCACTCGGCTTATCAACCCAGCTTGGGTCAGTCACCTCGTCATCCTCCGATTCCTCAGTCTGCTCCCCCCTCGGACTTCCTGCCCTGACAACAACTTCACCACTGTCTGACAACCGTGTCTCCTCATGGTCCGACACCTCTTTACACACTTCTTCCACTAAGTCAACAAAGTCATCATCATCACCCACAGACTGCGACAGTTGGAAAACTTGGACATCGGGAACGAGGTCAGCAGCAACCTGAGAAGTGGTTTGTGACTCTGGGAAGGGTCCAGAAAACAGTTCCTCAGAGTAAGCCGGATTGCATTCCAAATTTTTCTGGGAGGGGGCAGACTGGGGGAAGGAGGTTGAGGTGGATGAGCCAGAGGAGTGCTCCCTTGGGTAACGTGGGTGGACTGCGTGGAAGACTGACTGGTGGACAAATTACTTGAAGCATTGTCCGCAATCCACGACATCAGCTGTTCGCACTGTTGTGGTTTCAACAGTCCTCTACCACGTGTCCCTGTAAGTTGAGACATGAAGCTAGGGAGTGTAGCTCTGCGGTGTTCCCCTGCTCCCTCATCAGCAGGTACTGTCTCACCCTGCCCAGGACCACGGCCTCTGCCCCCTGCAGTAATTGAATGCCCACGTCCTTGTCCTCGACCCTTAGCCCTGGGGTTCAACATTTTCTGTATATAAGTGTATTATATGTACAAAAAAAAAAAAGGGCCTGCTGTACTGAAACCCACAAACTTGTTCAATCTGAACAAGTTAATATATAGGTGGATAAGTTAGAGCAAAATTATGTATGTTATTACGTACCGTGCAGTATGGAGCAATTACACGGAAACTATTAGATTAGGCAGACTTGGTCTGCTTAAGTGCAACCCAGACAAATGTCGCACAGAGATTTTTGTAATGTAGCTGTATAAGTGAGAGCAAAAGACCTTTTTTAATTACGTGACGTACAGAATGTGTCACCTGGACAGAAAATACGGATTGTGCTTTGTATATAGGTGGATAAGTTAGAGCTAAATTACGTATATGTTATTACGTACCGTGCAGTATGGAGCAATTACACGGAAACTATTAGATTAGGCAGACTTGGTCTGCTTAATTGCAACCCAGACAAATGTCGCACAGAGATTTTTGTAATGTAGCTGTATCAGTGAGAGCAAAAGACCTTTTTTAATTACGTGACGTACAGAATGGGTCACCTGGACAGAAAATACGGATTGTGGTTTGTGGTGAGTGGACAGCTGAACTGTGGCACACAGAATGGTTCCACACAGCTGTATGAAATGGATTTGTATCACTGAGATAAAACAACAAAAAACTATTTTTTTTTTATTTTTTTTTATATATATATATATTTTTTAACGTGACGTGCAGAAAATATCAGAGAGCAAACTCAGCCCCTGCTCACTGTGGCTATTTTGACTGCAACCCAGAAAAATGTTGCACTCAGATTTTTCTAATGTAGCTTTATCAGTGAGAGCAAAAGACCTTTTTTAATTACGTGACGTACAGTATAGGTCACCTGGACAGAAAATACGGATTGTGGTTTGTGGTGAGTGGACAGCTGAACTGTGACACACAAAATGGTTCCACACAGCTGTATGAAATGGATTTGTATCACTGAGATAAAACTATAAAAAAAAAAAAATTGTTATATATGGCGATAGCTGCACTACTAGTGCCACCCAGCCCAAGTGTCTTGTAGCCCTTAGAAGGGCTGTTGGGTTCTTTTGATATCACTCCTGCCTAACAGAGAACTAAATCCAGGCCCTAACACTCTCCCTGAAACGTAGCAGATCTGTCCCTAACCACATCTAGACAGCATCTGAGCCGAGCACCGAGGGCAGTCACTAGTATATTCCAGGGTCACCTGATCAGGCCAGCCAACCCCTGCTATCGACATGTAAGGGCCCCACGTGATGCTGGGTGTACGGCAGAGTCTCCTGGCTTGTGATTGGCTGAGTTTATAGACGCCAAAAATTCAAAATGCGGGAGATGCCATTTCCTCGAGCATGGCGAGATACTCGTCCGAGCAGCGAGCACTTACGAGTACCGCAATGCTCGAACGAGCACCAAGCGCGGACGAGCATGCTCACTCATCTCTACATATCACCTAAAACTAGTACACTCAAGGAATACATAAGCCTCTATATTATTCTTTCAGAACCTATGCTGCATATTGGTCACATTTTTGCTGGAGTTTTTCTTTGAAGGGGTTGTCCCATCTCAGCATTTCTGACATATTGCTAGGATGTGCCATAAAGGTCAGAAAAGTGCTGGTTCCACTTCTAGGACCCACTCCTATCCTCTGAACAGGACCCCCAAAGTGAAGGGAGAACAGTTGGGAATTTGCAGCCACCCTCCATTCAGTAGTATGGGAGTTCCCAAAATAGCTGAGCACTGACCAGGGTTGCCAACCGTCCAGAAATTTCTGGACAGTCCATAAAAATAGGTGACTTTTTTCCTGTCTCCATGAAAAAAATAGACATGTCCGTGATTTTTTTGAGGCTGGTGGTACTTGACTACATTATTTTGGTGGTAATTATAATCATTTTACAGCTGTCAGTAAATGCTGGTGATGGGTTCTTATCAGTATATTGAGCTATAGACATGTATTACTTATAATCTTTATCATTAGTTATGGTTTTCCAAACTGTCCGTAAAAAATGTTGTCTGTCCGTGATTTTTGGATAAGTTGTCCAGAAAAAAGAAAAATTCTGGTTGGCAACCTTGGCACTGACTTGGTCAATTCACTGCTACGAGACTTTAAAAAACTTCCAAAAACTATTTTGGTAGTATCATAGCAGTGAATGGAGAGTGCATCACACATTTGTGGTGTGCTCTCTTTCACCTTGGAGGCCTGTTCTGGAGATAGGAGTAGTTCCCAGAGGTGAGACCACACCTATCTGACATTTATGGCATATCCTAGATATGTCATGGATGTTGAGATGGGACAATTGCAGAACCCTAGACCAGAGGGTACCTGAAAATTGTGGTTTGTTATGTAATGTTTGGAATGTTATGCCATCTTTGCACTTGACACTAGCAGGTAAGGTGTGGTTGGCATAGGGATGGGGCTTATCATCCCACCCCTTTCCTACCTTTTTGGTAAGATTAGGCTGGCCCTACTTCCTGTCAAGGGGAGAAGTCTAGGACTGTGAAGGGGAGGAAGCACATCCTATTGTTCCTGCTCTTAGGGCCTTAGGGCCTGAGAGACTTCAAAGACAAAACTACATATATCTGCAAAACTACAGCGTTTACAGTCATAGTTATAGCTATACATACCTTGCTACAGGTGAGGATCTACAGCTCAGACACCCATCACCTAGATTACATCCAGGCTAACTCATAAAAGACTGTATTTCACCAAGTGGACACCTACAGATAAAAGTGCCAGATGTTAGCCAGAATACAAGAGCATGCAAGAGGTGCCATTATATACCACTTCACCAACATACGTCATCATTTGGGAAAAGAAATTGCACTGTGTAACGACTACTGCTAATGTACTACAATTGCTATTTTGCACTTAGTAAAGAAAGACTTTTATTCTTCTACTTCTGGCCTGATTCCTTATAATACCTTTTCACTGCACCAATCCCCAGGGAACAATCGCCTGAGGGAGTACACCGTGACATATCATCTCTTCAGGGCCACTACCATTGCCATCTTCTGCACTGGCTTCTCAGGGGCTTGCTGCATAAACCCTTTATGGCTATTCCAAAAAATTCTCACATACAGTTCATGTAATAAAAATCTTATGTCTGGAAATATAACTTATGGCACATACAGCTATTTTTTCTCTAGTGGTTACCTTGGTCCTGGGGGAATTGGTGACTATGGTCAGTATCCAAACTGTACAGGAGGAGCTGCAGGATACATTGACAAATGGCTACTCGGTCCTAATCATATCTACAATTATCCAACATGCAAGGTAAATTTAAAATATTGTACTGAGATATATAAATAGTGTGAAGCTTGCTGAGAGATGTGAAGGTATATACAAACAAGCACTTAAAGGGAATCTGTCAGCAGCAACCTCCCTATCAAACTGTTTACATAGACACACAGCTGAGGTTCACCTGACTAAAACGCAGTTTTTCTTTTTATTATACTTTTTCTTAATATGCAACTTAGGCTTTTGGTGCACCTATGGCTTGTGTCAGAAAGGAGCCGAGCTTGGGTGCAACAAGAGCAATGTTGATGTTCCCATTGCACCAAAGGTATTTGCATATTAAGAAAAAGGATCATAACTTGGAAACTAAACCGATCAACAAAATAAAAATGCATTTTAATCAGGTGAACCAAAGCTATGTGTCTTTGCAAACAGTTGGATAGGGAAGCCGCTGGTCACATATTCCCATTAGTGGCCTAAATTAAAATTAAAAAAATAAATAAATTAGGATCTGTTTTATTTGATGTTTTTGTTTTATTCAGCTGTTTCTTAAGGCTCCTATGCAGATTACACTATTGTCAGCTGTTTTACACAAAATTATCAGTTTGGTGAGATCAGCCGACAGTCTAATGTGTATGCGGAGTTCCCAACTATCCAAGGTGATGAGAAAAAGTTCGCTCTTGCTGAATTTTAGTGACCCATCCTTTTGTTCTCCTGGGAGATAAGTCACCACCACAAGTGAATGGCATTGGCATTTCGCCATCCCTGTACAGTGAAAACATTCATGCTCCGCCAAACCAAGAATGTATCTATGTATGTAAGGGGGAGAGATAGCTGACAGAAGAGAAAGCTGCTGCTACATACTGCAGGCAGTGACTTATCTCCTCGAGAAAATGATCAGGCAGTTGAAATCTAACAGCCAATCCTTGTTTCCTTTTCTCCCCTGATATCTGCTGTTGGTGGTGGTGGTGGGGGGTTGTACCACTGGATTAACACAATATACTATCACTTTGAAGGTGGGAAATATTTTTACTGTGACACAAACAATAATTAAAAAAAAAAAAAAAAAAAAAAAAACAGAACTTTGATGTGAATAAATATTCACTCCTTGAAAATCTGTACTTTGTGGAGTCACTGTTTGCCTTATTTGCAGGACCCCAGAAATGGATACTTTCAAACTGTTCTTGTTATTTAATATGTTAATGCCTTGTAATATACCTGCATATCTCTGTATGGCACAGTTGGGGTTAATAATCCTGACTCTTCCCTGTTAGGAAGTTAGGTGTTAGACTTAGATTTTCCCCTAGTGGAGAAAGTCAGAGGAAACTACATGTACTCACTCCTCAGAGAACTAGGCCTTCATCTCAGAGAATCACCATATCTCAGATATCTACAGAGTAAAGGCCAACTCTACTTTACAGTACTCTAGAAATAAAGTAAAAGCAAGAAACAGAAGGTCCAGAATCTGCATGACCCAGGACCGGTGTCAGTTAGGTATTTGCTGTTTAAGACTGAAAGATTTTATTGCACTGAGAAGGATATTGCGAAAACACCCTTCATACTTGGACATGTTCTCATCCACTGTATCTTAATCACAGGCATGATTGCAAGAACGTTATTGCCAGTCTTAGATTCTGCAGAAAGGAAGAGAAAGAGGGAATAAGTACTACAATCGCCATCCTGGCCTATGTCCATGCATTGCTATCTGGGAAGATTTTTAGTTTGGAACTGTGTTTTGATATTGTTTGATGTACTACAACTCCCATTCTGCACTTAGTAAAGACAGATTTATTTTCTACAACTGGCCTGGATACTGACTCCAGCACCATACACCAAACCCACAACACCAAGGGCACCCTAACTACCATCAGACAGGAGCCCAACATTAGGGTGTGCCCTGAGAGAAGAAAGGATGTGCGAAGATTGCCCTTCTGCGCCACACGTTTGAGCCATGGCACATTTACAGATGCAAGTCTCTTGAATTACGTCTCTATTAGTTTAGCTCATGTACACACTGGGATTTTAGCCAATTTTTCCACGCAAAACGTCTCCAACTACTTCAAGTTAGATAGATTGCATTGATGTACAGCAGTCTTCAAAGTCATACTGCAGTTTCTCAACTATTCCAACACATTTAAATGTTTCCAAGCAAAACTCCAGTGTAGCTTTAGCAGTATGTTTGGGGTCATTGTTCTGCTGGAAGGTGAACCTCCATCCCAATCTCAAATCTGTGGCGGACTAAAACCGGTTTTCGTCAGGAATTGCCCTTTATTTACTGCCATACATCTTCACTTCAATGCAGAGCAGTTTGCCAGTCGCTTCCTTAGAAAAACATCCCTACAGCATAATGCTGCCACCACCATGTTTCACTATGGGAACAGTTTTCTTGGGGCTGTGGGAAATCTTGGTTTTGCACCACAGAATTTATCATTGTAAAGTTTTAGTCACATCTGACCAGAGAACCTTCTTCCATGTGTTTGGGGAGTCTGCCTACAGTTACTTGGCTGACTCCAACCATCTTTTCTTATGTCTTTAAACAATGATTTTGTTCTGGTCCCACTTCTATAAAGCACCACTCTATGGAGTGTAATGGTTATAGTGGTCCTATGGATAGATACTTCCGTCTCCCCTATGGTTCTTATCGTTGGTGTCTTTGTTGAATCTTTGATTAATGTCCTCCTTGCCCCTTTGTTGAGTTTTGATTGGTGGCTATCCCTTGTTGGGTTTTGGTTGTGCCATATTCTGTCAATTTTGTGATTGGATGGATTTAATGTTGATCCATAGCATGTTCAAAGTTTGGGATCCTTTTAATAACCCAACCCTGAATTATACTTCTCCACCTATTTGCCTCTGACTTGTTTGGAGAGCTTCTTGGTCTTCATGTTGCTTGCTTAGTAGTGTTGCAGACTCAGGGGCCTTCCAGAACACGTGTATTTATACTCACATCACATGACCGGTCATGTGACAGTTTGATTGCTCATGACCTTATTCTAACTAATTATGTGACTTTGGAAATTAACCTTAGAAGTTCCGTAGCAAAGCTGTTGAATACTTTGCAATTTTACATTTTTTATTACATATTTTATTACATTTTTAGAATAACATATAAAAACATAAAACAGGTAGGAATGCATTAGAGAAAGGTCTATCCAGAAACGTTATATGGATATATAAAATAAAAAAAGAACATTCCATTAAGCAATGCTTTACCTTCACCAAAACCCAATACATAGGTCTGCAGCCCTCTCCTTTGTTTGTTGTACTGTATATTACATTTATATAACTCCATACATTGCCTGGAGCTCTGTCCTTAAAGGGTATATGTAAGCAGATTTGTACCTTTGAAACTGAAGGCATCTGTGTTGGTCCCATGTTCATATGTGCCTGCATTGCTGAGAAAAATGATGTTTCAATATATGAAAATCAGCCCCTAGGAGCAAAAGGAGCATGGCCACTACACTTAGAGGGTCAGCTCTCTCTGCAACTGCCCTTTCCACTTTGATTAACAAGGCTAGTGAGTGTAAACATCATCACTGGCCCTGTCAATCAACATGTTGCATACAGTATATTAAAACTCAATTTTTCTCAGCAATGTGGTCACATATAAACATGGGACCAACACGGATGCCTTCAGCTGCCAAGAGCACATGCAACAGGTCAGCCAGTTTCATAGGTACAAATCTGACAGATACCCTCTTTATAGCACTGGTTACCTGGAGTTCACCTATTTGTCCCTGTTGCAATTCCTCTTTTTTTTTTTTTTTTTCCATACAGCCACCGCATTTACTGTAAGTTTTTTTATTTATTCTTGTACCATGGATGGAAGATAGGTAGAGACAAGAGATGAGGGAACGAGTTGAGATTCATTTTGGGTTCGGTTCACCAAATTTTTGAAAAAGTTCGGTTCGGACCCGAATCGTGGCACATGGAAAAACTCATTCTTCATGTTGAGGAGCCTGAAACGGCTGCTGGAGGTACTGTTGCTGGGGCTTCTGCTGCTCATTGCGGTGGGAGGGGGTAGCTCTGCGGTGGCGGAGGGAGGCTTCCCTTTCAGCAGCTCAAATACCATGTTCAACATGACAGGTTACCTTTAAGTATGCATCTATCCAGCTCCTCCTGAGAGAGCTTTGAGGTCTCTATAGCATCTCTTTGTTATATTTCTCCTATAAATACTTTCATCATATGCTAGTAACTTTTTTAATAAAACAAAATTGAGAGAATACCTGTTATGCTATTGGTCACTGTTCTGTTTGATTAGGGCAAAAAAAACCTTACCAGGTATCCCTCCTTCCTTAGTATCTGCACTACTTGTAAAATGTGCAGATGTTGCCTGTTGTCCATCAGGTATTGTTCCTTCACCTTGGCAAATGTTCAGAAATACACCGATGAATGAAACCTTTTTCTGAGTATCTTCCATACTGCTCTAGTGTCTCTTAGGGCTGATTCACACAACAGTGCTTGGTATGGGAAACACAGTCTTTGTGTCAACCGCATCTCCCAGACCGACCACGGTTCCTCTGACCCAAACATGATAATGTAAGCACAGTGCAACAGAAACGAGGTTGGATAGGAACTGCTGTATCATAAAACACTATGATGCAGTCAGTTTGGGTCAGGGATGCTGCTGTTGGTCCTGGAGATGCAGCCGGAGCATGGACATTTTGCCCAGTGGAGGAATTCCATCAGTCCGATTATGCAGGAATAATCTTAAAGGCCACAGGACACATCAGTTGAGCCTCAAAGTCAGTATAGAATTCTATTGTTGTCGCAAGTCTTACAATACATGGACCATTATTTACTCTTATATCCGGAAATGCTGTTCAACCCAAACTACGTTCTCCCTGCAAGTTCTTTATAGAGACTCTAGGCCTTCTCCCTCTCCACAAAACATCCATATGCTTTATCAAAAGCCTTTTATTTATTTATTCTTTATTTATTCTAAAAGTTTTTTCATTCATCTGTAACAACTTGGGCTATTTTGCCAGGTATGTTACATAATACTGAAATTGTAATCCATTTTAATTCCTGGTTGTAACACAGCATAACAGGAAAACACCAAGGGGTTGTATACTTTTGCAATACACAGTATATAATGTGTAAGGCATACCTCCCAAGTGTCCCTCTTTTGGAGGGACAGTCCCTCTTTTTGACCCAAGTCCCTCTGTCCCTCTTTTATTCTTAAATGTCCCTCTTTTTGACCTGGAGGATTAATGCATAAATGTGCATTAATAAATTTACTAAATTGCTCCTTACTAAAGTATCTGTATGGTTTCTAGCTATAAATTAGACCAGAACTTCATTATTTGGTGCAATTTGGACCTTAAAATATGTATAATCAATTATTTATTTGCTAATATTTATATGGACAATGAAGTGCAAGAAAAAAATTGCCGCAGGGGCTCCAGTAATTATGTTTTGGGCGGAGTTAGAGGCGTGGCCTAGTATGAAAAAAACTGCCGCGATGCGCGCCGGACACATTGTCCCTCTTTGCAATTTTCAAAAGTTGGGCGGTATGGTAAGGTCATCTTTAGAAATGTGTCTGACAACAAGCTTGTTGACTGTTTCTGAAGACAACTAGCAGATTGGGAAGCTCTGGGCTGTAAGACTGGTTGCCATCACTAGACTGATTCTACTTGGTGTAAAGACATCATCTGACAATGCTAAATTATCTTCACATTGCACATAATGTATGTCTTTACCCTTAGCCAGGTCTCGTACAGTTTAGCTGAGTATACATAGTAAACTCTGTATGTGGATCGCTTCAGCTCCAATGTCTTTATGAGGCCAAGGCTTGCTGGTAGGAAGAAAGAGCACACTAACATGATACAAGAACAAGGTCTATCATTAACACAAACTGTCCCTGCTTTCTTGTCTGCTCATAAATAACTTGCTCAATTAATTTGCATGACCTCATCTATGATTCTGCAATGTATTTTTCCTTCTTCCACTGAATGAATAATGTAATATACTGGCCTGATTTGTAGCATATGTGAGCAGTGAACACGAACATTTCTAATGGTGATTTTTATTGGAAGGGTGTTCATGCAAATCTGTTAATCCTATCACATTTAAGAAATGTTTTAAAGATGTCATTACTTCACAGATGTAATTAGGATTGATGCAATACATGGCGTTTATTGATTTGATGAGATAATTTTATGCTTCTGATAGATGTTTTTAATCTTAACGCTTATTTGCATGAACGGCCTATAAACGTCACAAATTCACAAATTGCTGTTCCCTGTTTTGTTGCTTATGTTTTCTGACTTTGACTGGTAACTTTAATTTAGATTCAGTTAAATTGATTTCATATTGGATGATTTTGTAGTTCTTTTCTAATAAAGAACAGTAGAAAATATAATCAGAGGAAATGTCTGTCCACCCGATCACTTTCCATGGTAATCAATTGTAAATAAATCCTATTTCTAATGACCCTATTTACTGGCAAGGCCTGGTGTGGGCAGTACTTTTATCTATTTATTTTATTTTGTGCTTCAGTGAATATGTTTTTCATTTTAATCTTCAATAAGTCTTTAAAGAGAACCTCTCACCTTTAGTGACTAATTGTAGTTCTGGAACATCTGTTCTTATGACGTTGTTTTGTGCCATTCATTTATTATTCCTTCTGGAAGTTTATGAATGAATTGCTAGCAGTTTGCAATTAGGGTCCAGATGGGTGTTACAGTATGACACTATCCAATCAGTGCTGCCGGACACCCCCTATTGGTGACACCTATCTAGTCCTTCATTGCAAACTGTTAGAACTTCATTCATAAATTCAAGGGACCAGTTGTTGTGATGGAAGGGGAGCAATTCACTGCTGCAGCCTGTGACTGTCATTTTCAGCACTGCAGGAAGAGATAAAGCTGACCTGGGAGCGACATAGACCGAACCCAAAGGTTAAGTATGATCTCCACCATGAGTCAGCCATACTGGGAGGTCTATATTGGTCCTCGATAACCCCTTTATGTACAAGTAGTGCAGGCGGCTTTGGCATTCATTGAAGATTGGTTCCCCCTTTTAGTTTTGACACAGCACCACTCATGACCAGAGGCCATTTCTGGTATTGCAGCTAATCTGCAATTTCACCTTACATTATGGACAGGACTGAGCTGCATGCCATAGCCTGCAAGCCATTATATCATATAGGGCATCGCTGTTTAAATAATAACCTAGTAGATTAAAGTGACCAGATCATAGCATTACTTTTAACTTTAAGGAATTGAGCTTTTATTGGTAAGTACTTTCTTCTTCTAAAATCTTTGCATATTCTGGTGAATAATTCATACATTAATATCTTTTATGAGCTGATTCAGTAAATAATAGCAGTAATTCCATTTTTTGAGTAAGGCAGTGAAAGAGTTGCATAAATCATAGGCTACTTTACTTACCTTTCCAATTGAACCTCTTTTATGCTTAAATCCTTGTGGCAGCTGAATTAATGGCTTTGAAACATCCGGTTGCGCTGTGTTGTCCAGTGTTGGTTGTCCGGCAGTGTTATTACCTCTCTAATAGATGAGATGTTGCTAATTGCTTGTCTTAATGATTGTACATGGTCGGAGTATAAACTGAGAGAGGAAAGTCTTTGTTTACCTCTATAAAAGATTAATGGGCTGCTTTGCATTAGCTGTTTTAGGATGATACTGTGAGATGTTTATCACCTCTGGATGAGATCTGCCATCATGTCTTTTACATGTAAATGGCAGGAATTGACCCTCCGCTACTAGTGGCTGTGATCAATCATCTTCTAAAACGATCTGATTTACTTTTGCCACATTCCACCGGAGGATTTATGTAGTATTTTGCATAACTTTAAAAGACTTAATAAAAATGTAACAATGCTTATTTTTGCAGGAAGATACGATCTACATGTACAGGTACCCATACAGTCATGTACGCTCACTACAGAAATACATGTAAGCACTCACACAGTCATTACATTGAATGAATACATTATAACATAGGCACACACTATACACCTGCAGAATTTTGCACATATGCTTGTGTATAGACACATAATGAAGACAGACAAAGTGCAGATAGCAGAGGTAGTGTACATATCAAGGAAAGGGGACACCAGATTGCCAATGTGCAGGGGAAAAACCATGAGAGGGGAACAGTGTTACAACATCGCTGTGTTCCCTTCATACTCCAGATCAGGCAGGGTCCCAGATGTCAAACCCCCGGAGTCACAAAAAAGTCACTATTACTCATCCTAGTGATATGCCATCATTTTTAAGATGGATTCACCCCTTTCTTTAATTGGATTTTGTTGGCATTTACATCTATTGACCATTACTATTTCCTTCCTAGGTTATGCAGGAAACACACAAGCTTTTCTAAGAACTGATGTTTGGCCAAGTAGCATCTTGTTGCTGAATTTGTGAACCCTAAAAGGGTTGTATACTTTATTATTATTGATGGCTTATCTTAAGGATATGTCTGATCGGTGGGAATCTGACACCCCTCACCACCTATCATCTGTTTCAGAGTACCTCCGGTGCAGATCTACCCAGCTCGAACCATTGTGTAGTGCATGGGTCTTGTAACTGCAGCTCTGCTCCCATTCTCTTCATTGGGAGCAATGCTTCTGTAACCAGATCTCTCCGCTGCCATCAGGACCCTGCCAATCAGCTATTTGTGGCCTATCCAGTGGATAGGCCATCAATAGCAAAATAATGGACAACACCTTTAAAACAACAATATAACAGAAACGTATTTACGCTGATGAACTGATAGCATAAAGAATATCTTTGACTAAATTCCTAAAAGCTTTATGTCATATACTATGACCACATACAGTGAGCTGTCTTCTCTGATACGCATTCAAGCATATTCTTCCCCACTTTTCTATTTGTTATCAATACAGCAATCGCTGCAGAACATGCCAGATAATTGCTTACAAGCCTGGCAGTGGCCGAGCAGTTCAAGCAAAGAGTGGCGAGTATACTGATAAGGCTTGTAGCTGTATACAGCCATCAGGGATGCTGGGACGTCTCAGAGGAAGTGTCATTACACATATAATGTCATTGCCCTGGTTTCTGGAAGTTGCTGTCTGTTTCCGGGTGCTGTATACTTTCTATTTCTGCACTGTCTACACATGAACAGCATGCAAGGAAGTTGGACTCAGTAATCAGCACAATGTGCTAATGTGTGACAAGTGTAGTATTACCTCCTCCTAGCTGTTGTGGATCCTCTGAGTTATCAATACACTTCAAGAGGCTCTGTCACCAGGATCAACCCTATTAAACAAGACATACTGGCTGGTAGGGCTGATCATGCTGATTAAAACTATACCTTTCTTTTGCCTGTATGATAAACAGATACAGAGAAATCTGAGTTTTATTCATATGCAAATGAGTAATTTGAGCACTCAGAGGCGGGGCTGAATATTCTGAGCACCGCTGTGTAACACCCCCTGTGCTCTGCATTGACTGACAGGGCTGGACATCAGGCTGAGGGCAGAGCTGTGTGCTAGCAAGTAAATATCATATACACTATAGCTTCACCACACTGAGATCTGCTCAGAAAGCTAATACACATATCACTGCTTTATTCACAGTCAGAATATATGATTATACAGACACCAGTAATATATGTTAGCTTATAAGCATAAAAACACCATAAACCCCTATGAGGTGATGCTATAGATTAGTGGTATAGTGGGCTGCCCTGCATCTAGAGATCTCGGGTTCAAATCCCAGAAGAGGAATACATTCTTTCTGTTTTTTTTTTTTTTTAATTAAAAACCATATTATTTATATAATAAATAATATATGATAATAAGGCCTTACTATATTGAGAAAAGTGTTTTTTTTTTGTTTGCAAACACATTATAACTGGTTTATTCACAGACACAATATATGGTTATAAAAAACAGTAATATTTATTAGCTTTCTAAATATAATAAAGGCATAGACTTTTCTTATGGGATAAATGTGAAAGAAAAAAAAAAGATGTTTTTCCTAAGATTCAAACTTGGGATCTTTACTTACAAAGCCAACCACTTAACCACTAAACTATAGCATTACCACATAAAGATGCTAGTCTTTTCTAGGCTTATAAGCTGACATATATCACTGGCATCTGTATAATCATATATTCTGCCTGTGAATAAAGCAGTAATATGTGTATTAGCTTTCTGAGCAGATCTCAGTGTGGTGAAGCTATAGTGTATATGATATTTACATGCTAGCACACAGCTCCTAGATACAGCTCTGCCCTCAGCCTGCTGTCTTACCCTGTCAGTCAATGGGAGGGGGGCCTATGCAGAGCACAGGGGGTGTTACACAGCAGTGCTCAGAACATTCATCCCTGCCTCTTAGTGCTTGAATTGCTCATTTGCATATGAATACAAATGCTGATTTCTCTGTAGCTGTTTATCATACAGACAAAAGAAAGGTACAGTTTTAATCAGAATGATGAGCCCTACCAGCCAGTATGTTTGGTTTAATAGGGTTGATCCTGGTGACAGAGCCTCTTTCAGGGATTTGCAGCTGCGGTGCTTGTATTGTGCAAAAATGAATTCTTAAAAATAATTTTCTGCCATTTTGCCACTCTCTTAATTCTTCCGCCCTAGGCGCACACCCTATTGGCAAATGCTCCTCAGCCCAGATTACGTAGGTCTTCAGATCGTAGCAGATTTGCTACTGAACTAAGGCTGAGTAGAGATAAGCAGGCTTACTGAGACTTATATCTGTATATAAATAAAAAATATTTAAAAAGGTGCATAACCTTTGAGAGATGCTGCCAGGGGCTGACTGAGAACTCAAAGTGGCCCTGGAAAAAAAAAACTAAAAGTGGTCCCAAATTGACAGAAGGTGGACCGCAAAATGCACATGGTCGTGTTAATGGACTCTAAGATATGGAGGAGGGGGCTTAGGAGATGAGATGTGGGTCACAGCAGTTGAATTCAGGAGGGCATGTTGCTGGCCGGGTACTTGATTCTCACAGAGTTAATTACCACTGATAGCTTCTTATTGACCCATCCAGCGGCAGAGATAGGGGCTTGGGCGCCCTCCTGGGCATCGACCCACCAGGAAATTTCCCTGCAAGGTCTATGGCCAATCCAGCCCTGGATGCTGCAGATGCCTTAGGGCCCCTTTACACTGTCCGGATCATCCAGATAATCACTTACAAGCATAAATGAGTGAAACACTAGTTCATCAGGTAATATGATCATTTGTGCAGTTACCAAAATCCGGCAGCAGATCGAGATCGTGTTGTCTAAACAGCACCCTGCTGCTGGCAAACAATGATTCTGTATGGGGATGAGTGATGACAACAGCAATCACACCTCCCCATACTGTGTAGCAGGTGATTGCTTCCTTCCTGACAATCGTCTGATAAATCTTCCAGTGTAAAGGGGACTTTACTTTCCTGTAGCAAGGAAGCAATTATGTGTTTGGCAACACTAGTAATCCTACTAATGTTAGTTTTATACATAAACTCACTCCATTTGGCCCACCCTCTGTCTATATAGAACATTAAGGTTTATGTTTTACTGATACTCTGATGGGCCAGTGTGACCCTGCATGTGTATCACATGTACAGTGCCTTGCAAAAGTATTCAGCCCCCTGGAACTTTTCAACCTTTTGCCACATTTCAGGCTTCAAACAAAAAGATATAACATTTAAAATTTTTGGTGAAGAATCAACAACAAGTGGGTCACAGTTGTGAAGTATAACGAAATTTATTGGATCATTTAAACTTTTTTTGGAATAATAAAACTGAAAAGTGGGGCGTGCAAAATTATTTGTCCCCCTTGCATTAATACTTTGTTGCGCCACCTTTTGCTGCGATTACAGCTGCAAGTCACTTGGGGTATGTCTCTATAAGTTTTGCACATCTAGAGACTGAAATTCTTGCCCATTCTTCCTTGCAAAACAGCTCGAGCTCTTTGAGGTTGGATGGAGAACGTTTGTGAACAGCAGTTTTCAGCTCTTTCCACATATTCTCAATTGCATTCAGGTCTGGACTTTGACTTGGCCATTCTAAGACCTGGATACGTTTATTTTTGAACCATTCCATTGTAGCTTTTGCTTTATGTTTGGGATCATTGTCTTGTTGGAAGATAAATCTCCGTCCTAGTCTCAGGTCTTTTGCAGACTCCAACAGGTTTTCATCCAGAATGGTCCTGTATTTGGCTCCATCCATCTTCCCATGAATTTTAACCATCTTCCCTGTCCCTGTTGATGAAAAGCAGGCCCAAACCATGATGCTGCACCACCATGTTTGACAGTGGGGATGGTGTGTTCAGGGTGATGAGCTGTGTTGCTTTTACGCCAAATATATCGTTTTGCATTGTTTCCAAAAAGTTTGATTTTTGTTTCATCTGACCAGAGCACCTTCTTCCACATGTTTGGTGTGTCTCCCAGGTGGCTTGTGGCAAACTGTAAACAAGACTTTTTATGGATATCTTTGAGAAGTGGCTTTCTTCTTGCCACTCTTCCATAAAGGCCAGATTTGTGAAGTGTTCGACTGATTGTTGTCCTATGGACAGACTGTCCCACCTCAGTTGTAGATCTCTGCAGTTCATCCAGAGTGATCATGGGCCTCTTGGCTGCATCTCTGATCATTCTTCTCCTTGTTTGAGATGAAAGTTTAGAGGGACGGACGGGTCTTGGTAGATTTGCAGTGGTCTGATACTCCTTCCATTTCAATATTATCGCTTGCACAGTTCTCCTTGGGATGTTTAAAGCTTGGGAAATCTTTTGGTATCCAAATCCAGCTTTAAACTTCTCCACAACAGTATCACGGACCTGCCTGGTGTGTTCCTTGGTCTTCATGATGCTCTCTGTGCTTTAAACAGAACCCTGAGACTATCACAGAGCAGGTGCATTTATATGGAGACTTGATTACACACAGGTGGATTCTATTTATCTTCATCAGTCATTTAGGACAACATTGGATCATTCAGAGATCCTCAATGAACTTCTGGAGTGAGTTTACAGAACTGAAAGTAAATGGGCCGAATAATTTTGCACACCCCACTTTTCAGTTTTATTATTACAAAAAAAGTTTAAATGATCCAATAAATTTCGTGACCCACTTGTTGTTGATTCTTCACCAAAAATTGAAAATGTTACAGTATATCTTTTTGTTTGAAGCCTGAAATGTGGCAAAAGGTTGAAAAATTGCAGGGGGGCGAATACTTTCGCAAGGCACTGTACTATAATAATGAGACAGTATGTTTTATACTTTTGCAGACCTCAATTCTGATACCTGCCTGTTAAGTAGATTTAATAGATGTAAAATTACTGCTAATAGTTACATTTTATGGGCATCTACAATATATTTTTGTGTTTTTGTTTATTCTAGGAACTGTACAAAACCACTCAACCATTTGATCCAGAAGGTGTTCTTGGGACCATTAACTCTGTAGTGATTGCATTTTTTGGACTACAGGTAAAGAGCAATGGGCTTTTCTAGAGTAAATACAGACTTCTACAGAGAAATGACATTTAAAGGGACTCTCCAACCTAGATCAGTGGGGTCCAACTCCTGGCACCCCTTCTGCTTGTCGTTTTGCAGGAGCTCTGACACTTGAAACAGGCATATAAATTACACAGCTCCGTCTACTGTATAGAGGACAGAGCTGGTTACTTCAGATGCTTCTCCCATTCAAGTAAATCTGTCATCATACTGGTCATTATATATATAACAATAAGGACAACATGTTAAAAGGACAGTTGCACTCTACTATTATACCAAACAGTGCAAAAATGTGTGTTGTCTATGGTGTAGGGCTGTAGCTAAAGGCTCATGGGCCCTGGTGCAAGAGTTCAGATTGCCCCCCCCCCATCCCTCAGTGATTTGTGGCGAGGGGTAGGGGTGCACCTAGACCATCTGCTGCCTGAGGCAAAAATTGAAACATCCCCGTCATGCCAAATTTTCCATCTAACCCATTCCCTCCAGTCATACTGTTAAAGGGTTTGTCCTCTTTTTACTACTGATGACCCCTTTATATTGTGCGCAAGTAGAGATGAGCGAATCATGCAAAATTTTATTCGCCGAACTTTTCCTAAGATTCGTATATTCGACGAATAGATTCGTTGAATTTGCGTACAAAATATACGTAATCATATGGCTTTTAGCGAACATTCGCGCACTAATAACGAACGTTCAGGCAAAAAGGTACGCAACCTCTTTGAACACGTGCGCATAAGCGTAAAAAGTGCGTACGAAAATGACGGGCTTTGCTGGAGAGGAATGGTGAAGCAGGAGGAATGCTCTGAGTCTGACCCCTGGCTACATATGGATACTGTATCAGCAGATGACAGCAGATCATCCGGCTGAGACTGAGATGAGTGTGCCATCCATTCCTCTACCTCATCCACTTTCTCCTCCACTACAATTTTGCGCCTTGGTGGGTTAGCCTGGTGGAACAACGGCCAAGTATTGCGAATACTACTAGTAGATGCTCCGGCTACAGGTCTTTTGGCACTGCTGCCCTGTGCCACCTTCTCCTTTTCTTTTAAAGCTCAAAGTCTGGCTGGAACTGGACCCCTTTTGCCTATCCATTCCAGACATTTTTCAATTCACTCTGTGGCCCTGCAGCTGGTCTTTGTCTCTGTATCTCCCTATCTCTCCCTGTTTCTCTCTCCCTGCCCTGAACTGGCCCTGCACTTGCCCTGCAGTATCCCTGATATCTGTAATATGGATTCCCAGAGCAATTACACCCCAATTTTCACAAAACAGGTCTCAGAACTTCACATACAGTGCTTCTGCTCGTCTCAGCAGTCGCAGCAGAAGTGATGCGTCACTGGCTTACCGAGTCTGAGCCAATCAGAGCAAGCCCTGCCCACTAGGTCAGGTGACCGCTTTCTTCCCGGGCTTTTGCACACAATAAACGAACTAACAGTAAAATTTCGCTAATGAATTGAATTCGTACGCAACAGTAACTTATACGTAGCAATAGCATATAATTTATAGGACAAACTACGTAGTGAATGCGTACAAAGCCGAAGCGAATCACATAATATTCGGATTCGCTTTGCAGCTAAAAATTTCCAAGATTCAATACGAATCAACGAATCGGCGAATAGATTCGCTCATCTCTATGCGCAAGTACAAAAAAATACCCCCTTACCTTTCAGATCAGACCCCCATATAAAACCCCAGATAAGACCCCCCCATCTCAGACCAGACCACCTTTAGACCTTTATGTCAGACCCCATATCAGATCCCAGTTTTAGACCTCAGATCAGACCCCCATTAGACCTCCATGTCAAACCCTGCCCCAATATCAGACCTCAAATAAGACTCTGATTAGACCTCCAGACCACCATTAAACCTCTCAGACCCGACCCCCATTAGACCTCCATACCCCATATCAGACCTCACACCAGACCTCCAGACCCCCATTTGACCTCCAGACCCCTATTAGATCCCCAATCAGACCTCCAGAGCCCCAATCAGACCCCCATTAGACCTCCAGACCCCCAAGCAGACCCCCATTAGGTCTCCAGACCCCCATTAGACCTCCAGACCCCAATCAGACCCCCATTAGACTTCCAGACCACCATTAGACCCCCATTAGAACTCCAGAGCTCCAATTAGACCCCCATTAGACCTCTAGACTCCCAATCAGACCCCCAGACCTCCAGGCCCCCATTAGACCTCATTCAGTACCCCCATATCAGACCTCAGATTTCAAAATAAATAAAGTAACTTACCTCTATTGCCCTGCCGCTCCACTCCAGGTCCGGCGGTTTCCTCGTTCTCGTCTCTTCTCAGGTCCCGCACTGCAGTCACTTGACTTTCTTCAGCGCCAGGTCATAGTCCGCTCTTGTACGTCCTGACGCTGCAGGCAGCCAGGACACAGCAGCGCAAGACGTGAGAAGAGAAAGCAGGAGGAGGGGGTAATTACATTGCATACAGTGCTTCACTCCCTCCCCTCCTGTATACTAGATGCACTGCATCTTATAAAGGGAAAAATTCAGCACTACTGGCAAGGGGGACCCTCTGGGATGCCACCCTCCTGTGAGCCATCTGTGATGTCCCACAGGTCATGAAGGGTGTGGAATTCACACCTTGGACCCCATGCCTTTGGACCTAAAAGTCATCCAGGAACTTTACATAATGTATCTGATGCACTCAAAACCTTATATACTTATATGCATAACGATGTGATAATCACAAAAGTGGGAAATAAGCTAAATGATGGAGCTATGCTAAGGACCACAGTGATGTAACAAAACAGAGATTACTAAACACAGCCTGATAACATAAGGATAATGTGCAGTTATGTTACAGTACAACACTCATAGTAAAGTATATTGCAATACATGGATGATGAACAGAGTTGTTGCATGTTGATCTATTGCACAGTATAATGATTGAGGGATCACCACTACAAATTCTTCAATCAAAATCTACTTATTCCATTAGTAAGTTACTGAATTTCACTGAATATGCATGAGATTAAAGAAACTTAGCTGTTTTCTTCCAGAAACATGATCACTTAAAGGAAACTTGTCATCAAAATAATGACCAACACACAGCTTTTAGCGACTTGTAACTTATGTGCTAACATTAGTTAGCTGTAAAGAATTTACTGAATAATCCATTCCATGCAGAGAAGAGAAGTGGCGTAACTATAATTGACTGGACACAAGAGCAAATTTTTGAACGGGTCCCTCCAGCAACTTATTTGCAACCACCACTCCTGTGGCTATTCAGGATTGAGCTCTCAGACAAGACCCGGTAGCCACTCTGACCGTTTCCTATAGTGTCACTGTATCATGTATGTCATGTCATTGTATAATACTTTTGAGGGGGTCCTGACAATAAAATCTTTTAGTCTTCCTCCTGAGGGGGTCCCTTGTGGGTCTGGGCCCCAAAGCAGCCGCTTCCCCTATTGCTATGCCCCTGCGTGCAACAAAAAGGGTACAACAACTACATTGAGACTTGTGTCGCACCAATGACGCATAACATTTTTTGTAATGATAGTCAATGGTGTTGCACTGCGACATGCAACATGACCATCGCACAGAAATCCATGGATCCATATCCTAGAAGTACACCATAAATGTTCTTGATGGCCATATCCCTTTAATAAATGTCTTCTCTGGAGTTTATTGGTTACCCATCCTTCAAGGGTTCAGCCTTGTACCCATTCAATACACCCCTAGGATACCTATAGAAAATAGGGCCGCAGGAGAAATGGCACGGTTTAGTGTTTAAAGGGAATCTTTCACCCGTTTTTCACCAATATAACTAAGAGCACTGCCCCACAGAAGATTGCATACACATCCCAGACATACCTGTGTGTACTCTGAGTCTGTATTACATGTCCAGGAAAAGCACTTTTATTCTGCAGGAAAACAGCTCCCAAGTGTCCAGCTCTGCTGTTGCAAGTGCCCAAAGCAAACCAGACTAGAGAGACCAGAGGAGAGGGTTGCTTTAGCTGATCATATCTTGGGATTGGTAGCAGATAGAAATATGCTTCTGACCTTCTTTGAAAGCTTGCATTCCAAGCTTTCAAATCACAGCATTATATCAGTATATCAGAAGATATAACTATTAGAAATCGAGTTGGGAGAGAAAGCTTTTTTAATTTCACTTTCAGCTGGGAACTTGGGAGCTGTTTTCCTGCAGAATAAAAGTGTTTTTTTTCTGAACATGGAATAAAGGCACACAGTGCACACAGGTATGTCTGGGATGTGTCTGCAATCGTCTGTGGGGCACTGCTGTTAGTTACATAGGTGAAAATTAGAGATGAGCGAATCTATTCGCTGATTCGTATTGAATCCTCCATTTCTCTAACTCTGAAGCGAATCCGGATTTTGTCAGATTCGCTTCGTATTATTCATAAATGTTCTTAAAATTTTGAACGCTAACGCTACGTACGCTGCATATGCAACGTGTGCATTCTTTTTGTCCCCTCCCCCGTACCCACGAAGCGGGAAAATGACGATTCGCCCCCTCAAGAGCGGGAAAAGGAAGATACTCCCCCCTCAGAAGCGGGAAAAGCCCACCGGGAATTAACTATTTGCACGTATAGGCAGTGAAGACTCCTCCTTCATTACTCCGCCCTCCTCTCCAGTTCAAGCCAGCGGTGAACAAGATCCACAGCATGGCGAAGCAACTGCGACCAAAGTGGGGAGAAATTGTCTTTGGGAACGAGTACCCCGAACCACCGCCCACTCCGGAGATCAGAGTGTCACTGTTATAGGGCTTATTAATTAATAATATTTTGTGGAATATTATTAATTAATATTCAGAAATAGGCGTAACCGGCTGACACTAGCTCCGCCTATTTATTTCCCACACTGTTCTATTCCCTTCACACTACGACTACCTTATACTGTAACGGCGGCTATAAAGACCATGTACACTGTACTTTAAATAATAAAAGGCTTTATTATGCAAAACAATGTCTACCATCTAATAATTTAGACTATATCTATATATATTTATATTAGCGTATATAAATATATATACATATAGCCGTACAACAATAGAATAACACAACCTCAGTATAAAAACTCAACTACACTACACAATCCCACATAATTCCACCCACAAACTAACTAAACATACATACACACACTCACAGAATTACAGCAATTACAGCAGTACCCTCCCAAGCCTACTACTAGCTGTCCCTAAAAGTGGTTACTTATAATACAGGGGTTATAGGGGAATGCAAGGGGTTATCTGCAGTGATAAGGCACTGATTGGGGTCTCCACACAAGGGTCTAGATACCGATCAGGTGTGATAAACCTTCACAATGCAAGCAATGGAGGCCAACACCCCTGTTCATAGCAAGCCTTGCTGTGAACAGCTGATATCAGAGGTGTGTGACAAAGGGTAGATGATCTTATCAATCCTCTGTCCTTTGATATGCCCGAGACTGTCATCAGGGCGGCGTCTCCCTCCTGCAAGCGCGCTGGTATGCGCCTCCAGGGGGATGCAGGGTGGAGGGTCAGTTTATATGTATATAGATAAATGCATATAAAACTGGGGCATATATACATGTATCTATATACATTAGGAGCAACTGGGGGCACAATATAATATATATATATAGGGGGCATCATATGCATCAGAGGGCACCACATATTGGGGCATATCTGGAGACCCACAGATACATATATAGAAGGCCCATATATAGATATACATGTATATGCATGCCTCATAAAGGGGGCATGCATGAATATACATATACACACATACATACCAGCACTTCCTTCTACAGTCACAATTGTGCAAGAGAGTCTCACCGGCTGCTGAGTTGATATTCGTCTTGCCGGCTGGTGTGGCAGTGGCGGCTGGAGCGTCTACTTCGCCGCCCAGGAGGAGAACAACAACAACACCTTCCATGCGGCAGAATCCGATTGTGCCAGCATCAGTGATGACCCACGCCCAGACCCTATGGGACTACAAGAATGCGGTGGAGGAATGGGTCATCACAGTCCTTTCAGTTGGGTCAGCTGACGACAACATCGTTTACGTTCCAGTCCACGGTGATCAACCAGTACCAACTACCCTCAAAAATGAAGTCAGCAGCAGCCAGGGATGCTGGGGCCTCTTCCCTGGGTGCAACCTTGCCTGAACCGCTGCAGCCAGAAGTCCTTACCCCTGCTGTCCCAGCAGAAGAATCTGGAAAAGTAAAGGGGCAAGTATACGGGCAAAGAACGTATATCTGAGCCTTTTATGCTTGCAAATGTGAAATTGCACTAAAATGTTTGCATAATTATGTCTTTGCTGTATTTTAGCAATAATGTTTTTACAGGTTCAGCAACTTTCAAGCACTTTAGCCCACTGTGTATATTCTTTTTCAGGTACTGCAATGTGTCCTATTATGCACTTATTGTACGGTGTTTTTTAGTAAATTATGCACTTAGCCGGATAGCTAGCACCTTACTTTTCTACCTCATAAGGACTGCCTCTAAAGACTGTACGCCATGGCCTAGCCTCGTGCGTACGACGCAATCGCGAGTCAATAGTATGCTAAGGATTCGTACGCACTTTGTGCGCTAATGCTTACGTATTGCGTACTTTTAACAAAACTGACTGTATGTTCGTAATTTGTGCAGGAATGTTCGCAAAACAACGATTATTTTTTAACGCAAATTCGACCGAATAAATTCGTATTAAGAACGAATCTTGTCAGAAATTCGTCGATTATTCGCCGAAGCGAATTTTGGATGATATATCACAAATAGCTAAGCTAGAATGACTCCTTTATGGACCTACATCAAAACATAACTTTTATTTCTAAACCATTAAAATTATTTATCAACCATAACCCTACATATGTATGATTGTTAAAAACACATGTAGCAACCAGACCTAATTCAATTATTGTGAGTATATCACAGATCTTCAAAAGGGGAAGAGAGAGAAGGGGCAGTGCCAATGCTGAACCAACAATACTTTCTCTTTATTTATTATTATTGTCTATATTTTTGCGGCATTCATACTGGTGCCCGCTATATATATAAATTGCTTGTATTCATATACAATATACACTGTCCTTAATCCATAAATGGGACAAAATGCAAGTACAACGCCAATCAATATAAAGATTCCAATCCCAGATCACGTCTGATCTGGGTCACCTTGGAACATTGGTGAATACTCCAAAGAGACTCAGGCTCTGGTCTCTAAACTATATTGTACTTGTTGATCCCATTATGCTTTACCCCTGATGTCACTGTTTCACATATACTGTCTTAGCTCGTTAGAGCATCTAATCTATACTATGCCGATATTGGTTGCTACTGCAAATTAAAAAACAAAAAACAGAGCTCCCCCAACATGTTTCACCACGTATGTGGCTTCATCAGGGGCTAGGAGCTGCAAACCCGATTGTCAGGTGAGACGATCTTAAATACTTGTATCGGCACCTCCCAAATTAGGGGGCCTCCAATCATCAGTCTATCGGGTACTGACAAGCTTGTCAAACGAGGTATCAACGGTCTGCATTACCCCTCTTCATGCTGTCATTGGTCCGGGGCTCTTCTCCCGAACCGGAAGTGAGTATCTCCGTGATACTTACAGTGCGCTTGCTCACGAACTTAGACATTCTCCAGTGGAACTTTTCTCCATTGCGCATGTCATAAATGTGATCTACCATCAAGTGCGCATGTCAAGAGACTTAGACTCAATTCGCTTGTTTGCAGATCACTGCGCATGTCATAGGTCTCCATAGAAGGAAATCCCACTCATGCTATGCATATCTCTGGACTCTGTCTCTCGCAACATCACTTCTATCCATCACGCATGTTATTAGGATTTATTCAAAGGGGGTATATTGATAATTTAGTTCAATAACATTATTTTTTCATCACTCTATGGATCGTAATCACATATCCAACTAAGGATAGCTGATTAGTCTCCAGAATTCTCATATTTATATTTTAATATTAATCCATTTATATCCACAGTTTGGACAGTTGATATCAGAATTACAAGCTTGTACATTTACACTGAGGGGTATTATAATGTAAATTAGACACTACTATTTCAAATTATAAGAATTTTGGATGATTCTCTCATCTCTAGTGAAAATGAGTTGACAGACTCCCTTTAAGAAAACAAAAACACAGCAATCATATTTTGTAAAGAAACACACACAAAAACCTTTATTTATTATAAAATGGTCTTGGATTTCTTTGGTTCTGCCCCTTGAATGCGGGTGGAGGTTCCTCATTCACTTTCTCCTGAAGTTCTTCCATTGGAGGAGAATGAGTGTTGGAAGAGAAAGAAAATAAAGATCAGCAAAACAATTCCGAAACACGAGGAGAAAAACAACCAAACTTACCTAATCTGGTCCTGTGCTGCTCGTTAGAGGACCCCTAATGGTGAAAGCCAGCCTGGGAGACTGAGACTTGCGTCAGTGTG
Organism: Rhinella marina; assembly: GCA_900303285.1. Lineage (NCBI taxonomy): Eukaryota > Metazoa > Chordata > Amphibia > Anura > Bufonidae > Rhinella > Rhinella marina. The sequence goes on along the minus strand of ONZH01023626.1, from coordinate 128,874 downwards.
TCATCTTACCTAATACCCCATTAAGACATCACAAGTAGGTGAGTCATCTGCCAGGATTCTAATGATCATATTACAAGCAGTGTCTCCACATGACAGCGGCCATATTGAATATAGTAAGATAAGACTGAGTTACCATATTTTTCGCTTTATGAGATGCACTAGATGATAAGACGCACACCAGATGTTAGAGGAGAAAAATAAGAAAAACATATTTTTCATCAGACCTCATATCAGATCCTCATCAGACCCCCATAAATCAGGACATCACTTCACACCCCCATATCAGCCCTCCATGTCAGACCCCCATCAGATCTCAAATCAGCCCTTTATTTCTGACCCCCATCAGACCTCAGATCAGCCCTTTGTTTCTAACTCCCATCAGACCTCAGATCAGCCCTTAATGTCATACCCCCATCAGACCTCAGATCAGCCCTTTGTTTCTGACCCCTATCAGACCTCAGATCAGCCTGTTGTTTCTGACCCCTATCAGATATCAGACCTGCACCATGGCTCCTCTTCATCTCCGGCAGCAGTCACGCTCCCCTGTCTTCTGCCCGTGCTGCACTGTCACCTGACAGTGTGCAGCGTCAGGTCATAGTGTGCGCACTATGTTCTGGCGCTGTACAGGGTCAGGACAGTGCAGCGCCGGCCCCAGCAAATAAGACCAGGGAGGGTGAGTACTGGAAGCGCTTGCATCACTTCATTCCCCAGCTCCCGGCACCTCATGCATACTACTGTAGTGAGTGTTTGCATAATGGTATTCACTTTATAAGATGCACAGCCATTTTCCCCCCACTTTGGCGGAAAAAAGTGCGTCTTAAAAAGCGAAAAATATGGTAATACTTCTTCCTTGCAGCTGATTACTTTGTAAAATCAATTCCTAGAATTCCCAGATGCGCTAATTTCCAAAAACTTTGGAAATTTTGGATACCGCCTATAAAATAGGAAATACAGTATTTACATAAGTGTCCAGAGTATAGGGGAAGATGTACACGGTGACATGTGTCGCACGACAATAAGTTGCGCAACCAGTGACGTAACTATAATTAACTGGGCTCCACAGCAAATTTTTGAATGCACCCATCCCCAGCAACTTCTTTGCAACCCCCAACCTACGTGAAAACCCCACTCCTGCGACTAGTCAAGACTGAGCTCTCAGACAAGGCCCGGCAGTCCGTTTCCTACAGTATATATAATGCCATTGTATAATATTGTTGAGGGCGCCCTTACAATAACATAATTTAGTCTTTCTCCTGAGGCTGCTCCAAAGCTTCCCCTTCTTCCTCTGTAGCTACAAGTTATGTGCTGCCTGTGAAGAGTCAAAGTAATTTATGAGATCCTGCCCACCAACTCATGGTTAACCTTTATTTCATAGGGAAAATAACTAAGGAGAAAACTGTCAATTATTGGGAGGTGGGTGGGGTGGCTTCCCTGTACTTACAGAGATGTCAGTCACTGAGTATGACCACAAGTTAATGAAGCTGAGTTCAGCTTCATATTTTGATACAGTAATTTATGTGAATAAACAAAATGACACTTGATAGAGACAAAGTAATTCTCATAATATTTGCTGAAACGTCAGAATAGCTCAGAATGAGCAGAGATTTAAAGTGAGTGCACTGTGCTGCACTGTGAAGATGGGCAGCTCACTGCCAAAAGGCAACTTCAGTTCAGTTTTTCATTAAAAAATCCAAAATCAATAAAGTATATTGAAAAAATGTTTATTATCAATCGCCCTACATTATTTTTTTTAAATGGAAGCTACACTTTAAATGAATAAATGACAACTTATACTGGGACTTTATAATAAAACTTGATAACAGCAGGATAACATGCTGCCTTTAGACTCCACTGCTTTTCAGTGTGGCAAGTTTGCTTTAATAGTAAATCTCCTCCTTTTAACTAATGCTCACAGTCTGCCTCTGCTACTTCCATAAAAGTCAGTGAGTCAGCTCTAGACTTGTGTCTATGGCCCATGGTGGCTGCTGTAAAGCATATCTATAAATACTGTTAAAAGGAGTCTGTCGCGATTGCAAGTGCCCAGGGGTGACGAGTGTACTACAAGTGTCCAGTGCTCCCCGACTTACTTGCGCCTGACTCCTCCCCTCTGTATCGTCTGGTCAGCCTTGTATTCTTGTGGCATCATTTTCACCTCCATTCATAATCCAGCGCCTGTGCGCTTCACCACCGGGCCCAGCATGTGCAGTACATTGCCCACTGTGGGCAGAGGCACAATGATAGCGCATGTGCCAGTTACCGGTTACTTAACTTCAGGGAGCAGATGGCTGAGAAGGCCTCTAGGCACAGACAGAGGTGCACCTAGCTTTTCTGCTGCCTGAGGCGAAAACTGAAATGGTGCCCCCCATGACAATTTTTTTACCTAGCCCCTTTGCCACAATGAAAACGCTCATTGCCAATGGCCCCTCCCCTGCCCCCCTCTTGCCCCTACCTGGTGCTGAACCCCTGGGCAGAGAGGCGAGTCAGCCATTACCTCGTTCCCCACCTTCTTGAAGTCATTGCAGGGGCCCCCATTATCAATTATCTTTCAGCATCTTGCTGCGGCCTGCCTCTGCATGAGCATCTGTTCTTGAATCACCCAACAAAAAGGGTCAAGACAGGAACCGGTCAGCAGGATACTGACAGGATCTGCAGGGCAGAACAGTCTGAGGCATAGCCTAGGTGGCAGGCTACCCCTGAAAAAAATGTGTTTGGCACAGTTTTAAGGATTTGTGACTGAAGTCAGGTAGTATTTGCAAGTAGCTGTACTTTGGGTCCCCAAGAGTGAATTGTACAGGTGGGCCCTAGGGTAGGTTATATCATACTGGCTACAGCAAATACTCGCTCCAAGGTAACCAGTTATAACAGATCCAATCCACATGTCAACAACTTCGATTAAGTGCAGCCATTCAGCAATACCAGATGCTGAGCAGTGTAACTAGGAACAGCCATTATTAGATTAAAAGCGTGATTTTCACCTAAACTCTGTTTCAAATAATACAGATGATAATTTATTGAGTTAAGTTTACTATTCATAGTGAATTTAGTTCCCGATATAGCAGGGGCTGGTCCGACATGACAAACTGAGCTCTGCTATCAAAGTATCTTGGAAACTCCATTATAATTTCCTCACTGGTGACATTTGAAGATTTCTACCTTATCTTATTAAGCAGATGTATTTAGCTCCATATTGTGCTCCTACATATATGCGTTCACTTTGTGAGAAATTTGCTAAAACGTACTAAACAAAAGTGGCACATGCAGAATACATACCAGTGACCAATGATGATATCCAGCATGTAGCCAAGAGATGTGTTGTTCAGTAACACCTAATGCCAAGATGGTCCATTTTAGTAACACTAATGAATGTAACAATTTACTTATTTTTATATTTAAATAATGTCATGGTGGTGCTCAGTGCCCACTGAGACACTGCTATTCTGGGCAGGCATGGACATCGCATCTCTTACCTAGCATCTGCCCAGTGGTCAGACTCCTGTGTCCCACATTGCAGGCAGCAGCCTGGCTGCAAGGTCTCTTCCTGTGTGAAAAACTTTTCCCTGCAGAACTGCAGGAGTTAATCCCCTTTCTGATCCTGTGCACAGATGCTTGACTAATGAACTCATCAACCCTCCTATATAGCTGTGCTGCTTACCTCACTTCCTTGCCTGAACAATCCTTTATATTGGTTTTGGTTACACTTGCTTGCTAGGTCCTGAAAATCCATTTGTCTGTCTTTGTACTGACTTCTGCTTGTTCCCTGGCTCCTGACTCTGCCGTCTGACTTGACCCATGTTTACCATAATGACCCTGAACCACCAGCCATGTCCTAGGGCTGTTTCACAGATTTGAGCAGATTTGCCTGCTCTGACCGCTGCTTGTTTCCTGATTACATGTTTCACCTGAACCCACGGTGCCTCGCACTGGTGTCTCTGACACTGAGGCTATTCCAAGCTGTAGTGACCAGGTGACTCCCCTGCAATAAAGGGCCAGATCCCTGTATAAGGATTAAAGGGTGAAAACCAGGGGACCTCCAAGTTAATGTCCTCAGGACTAGCTCATAGTCAAAGCGGTTGGTTGGCACAGTCGGCCCATATTTACTGCCTGTAACACCTAATAATGGTACAACTAACAATGAGATGGATGGGGGTGTTTCACAATAATACAGTCCCTCACTTATCACTCACAAATACTGTAACTTGTTAGGTCTTATTAAAGGGTTCGTCTGCTTTGGGCAATCACTACTTGTTAGAAGGGCCCCTTGAAAATATGATGATCATAAAGCCTGCTGGGAACCCCAGTGATCAGCTGTAATCTGTAAAGAAACTTGGCAGTAAGTGTTTTACTTCCCTGAAGTACTATCACAGGGGAAATTAGGTATTACACGGTGTCCATTTAAATCAATAGGTTGTCTGTGTAAGGCAGGACAGCTTGTAACCATTCACAACTCTGGCCAAGAGATGAGGATCCATTACAGAGGACCTCTCCCCACCCTCCTTTTTAAAGGGGTTTTCTGGGTTAACAATATTGGTGACCTATCCTATTCACTTGAATGGAAACTGAGCTGCAGTCACCCAGCATGGCCACTACACTGAGAATGGAGCTGTGCTTCTGGCTCTGTTCAAGGTGGTAGTTCTGGCATTGGAGGCTGCAGGGAACATCTGATCGGTGGGGGTGCCAGGTGTTGGATCCTGATCTGATATTGATGACCTATCCTTTGGACTTGTCACCTGGAATCATAATGGAGGAAACTAGTGCTATTGTTAAATTGTGGTGTCAGCTTTTGTTGGTTCTTCTGGCTTTTTACAAAGTAAGATATCGTATCCTCCAGAATTTGTTGGGCCTTTTTTTGTTTTATTTGGGCAGCACAATTGCACAGTAAGTTGTGGCACAACAGATGTGGATGTGGTTTTCAAAACCTCATCTATTCTTAGCAGAAAAAACCTGAATGAAAATATGTGCATGCTGTAGATTTACCCTCAACAAGTTCATTATGTTGTTGATTTTTTCACCACAAATTTTCTGTGGCAAGTCCACTCCGAAATACATGCAGATTTGGCTTTGAATTCATGGCAGATTTTCAGTAGATTTGTGTCCGGACCAGACCTAAAAACCCACAAATTAACTTTTTCTGTAGCATCATTTTTGCGTTTAAAGGTAAAGGGTAAATCATCATGTTTTTCTTTATGTCCTGTATTAAAGTAATGCCTGTGCATGAGGAAGTGAACTTAGACATCTATTTTTACTATCACAAGACCTCTTGTGCTTTTACTATGCAAACCAGATGATTGTCTGCTTACTTCGGCTGGATAGCATTTTATTAGTTATGCAGTCAATAAATTGTCAGAAGTTATAGCTTCTAATCTTGAAAACGTGTTCTTTTTAAAGAAAGAAAATAATAAAACCCAAACAATAGAGAAATCTATATTACCATTGGATGTCTGCGGGCTTAATCTTTTAAACAGATGACTCCTGGCAGGAACATGCATGTGAGAGACACAGATATGGTATTATGCTGGAGGGGAAATGTAAAGGTAACCATTTCTGTGTCTCTGGAATGGTTTTCTGTCCTGGCTTATTAGTGTCTACTTTATAAGTGAGCGGTGTAGTGCATGATGTCGTCCGTTACATTTATTCTTGCCTGAACATGGTTGGTTTATGAGGGTCTGGTAGATACTGTCCACCATGTTTTGTACTGTTGAGTTGAACTTTAAATGTGTTAGGGGACAGAGAAACATGGAAAAAGTGAAGCTTCTTATTTATCTCACGTATATAGTATTGACATATTCGCCAGTGCTGTACAGACGTTAGCATCATCCTGCCCCCAGTAGAGCTCACAATCTAAGTTCCCTATCAGTATGTCTTTGGAGAGTTGGAGGAAACCCACACAAACCCTGGGAGAACATACAAACTCCATGCAGATGTGCTAACCACTGAACCACCATGCTGCCTCTTAGTAACCAGCCCATGTAGTGGAAGGCAAGGAGTTGCTATGATGGCTCACCAGAGTGAGCACACCCTTTGTAAAGGCATGACTCATCTGAATGGAGACCTTTGAAGCATACTGTATAAAACCCCTGTTCATGCCAAGAAACTGTTTTTTTGGGCACAGTCAGCTGTAAGTGGTAAGTGTGCTATAGTTTAGCACATAGCCCAGTTAGCTGCCTGGACGCTGAACTAGCGCAGAAGAAGCGTACTGCAAGATGTGAGCACCAGACCACAAACTGGAACTGCAGATACCAGTCAGATTAGGCTATAGAAGAAAGTAGAGATAACACCAGGCTGTGCCGTTCCTGCTCCTCCACCTACTAAGTATATTGTATATGTCTATCTCAGATGCGGCAACTCCCTTGCCCTATTTACTATGTCTAGGCACAAGTCTATTGGCATGTCCATCTATTGCTTCTAAGAGCTGCCGCCACAAAACAGTGTGACATTTTTCAACACTACCTATTGCAAAACTTCTTATTTTCATTTTAGATGCATTGGGTGAATTGATAAAACATCTGGTTGCAGAGGTGGAAATAGCCTTAGATAGGATAAGGGGTATTCTATCCACAAACATGTATCATCTATTCAATTAATTGGTGACAAAAGATTGATAGGAGTCCCACCACTTGAACCTCCATAAATCATTAGAACCCCCAGATCCCCACCCCCATCAAATGAATAATGTAATGAAGGTTTTGTAAAGTTCAGAGATGAAGCATGTGCACCTCTGCATAGAATGTACAGAAACAGCTAAGAGCAGTGCTCATGCATATTAAGGGGGAGTCTAATATAATCGCTGTTTGGCTTTGGCCAAATTAATAGGATCCTTTGTCAAAAAATGGGTGTTTTTTAACTCATTCATGGAAAATAATAATTTTTGGCATTTTTCATTTTGGCAATACTGTGCCATGGAAAATGAAATGCTAACCTTTTTCCTTATGTAGCAGTGAGCACTCCTATATATTTAGGGAACATATTGTCAGTTTATTGCTGCTGTGAGGGAAGATTTTATCTGAAGGCTAATGGTCATTGTGATATGAGTATGACAGCTCTATTCTCTTGATAGGCCTACATAAAGATGTCCACAGTAGAACCTTGCACTTACAATGTAATGTGTGATGCTCTAATTGAATCTATCCTCTATCCTCTCTGACTTATAGTCAATTATTGCATCTCTTCTTCCCAGAATTCCAGAGGAGCATTGCCTGGCCTATAGGATTGCTCATGCCGTAAAGGCGCTCTCACCAAGAACATATAGTATCCCCCATCTCACTGTAGTCTTACACAATTTGACTTGTGCCCTCATAGTGTATTTCACTATTAAAAAGTTTCCAGTGTAACCCCAGCCTGACTACTTATGGAGTGAACATCTAAGAAGGAAATGTGTTCTGTAAATATATCATATTTCATAAATTCATATATGTTTTATCAGACACCAAGAAAACCACCATACTGATACCACTCAAAGTAGCTTCCCAAAACTGACTACCAACCATCAACATGTAAGCCACCACTTCAATACCAGTATATTCCTGATAGATGTGGTACAGGACAGGAACTATAGGATGGTTAAAAAAAAAATGGTGCAAAATTACAGCCTCAGAAATCCTGAGAGAACATGACACAAATGTATTAACATGAAGCGACAGACATCCATCCAAGTTTTATCTCTAAATGTTCAATGTGACCTCCATTGGTGACATGGCAGATGTGTGGGCGGTTGTTCAACTCTGTCCAGACCCATGCCAGCATATGTTCGGATATGGACTCCACATTTTCAGTGATGCATTGTTTAGGTGATTCATATCTGGTGGTGGGGGTAGGATGGACAGATACAATCAGTTCTTAATGTTTCCCAAAACAAAAAAGTCACAGGGTGTTATATCTGGTGATCCTGGAGGTCAGCGCAACATTAGGTAATCGTTCCAGCGTGGCCAATTCAACATTCTGGTATTGTTTCATTCAGGTGTCAGCGAACAAACAATCACTTTCAAGGAACCAATCACAGACTTCATAGCAACCAACCAAGGCTTTCATAGCAACCAATCACAGCTTTCATAGCAACCAATCACAGCTTTCATAGCAATCAATCACAACTTTCATAGCAACCAATCACAACTTTCATAGCAACCAATCACAGTTTTCATAGCAACCAATCACAGCTTTCATTTTTCAAAAGCAGGATTTGTTTACTTTACCTACAGGCCTTTACTTTTCCACCATCCGTTTTGAATTACCCTGTATATACTTGCTGCTTGTAGTTGCACATAGCTTTACTTTCACCTCTCCTGACATGTCTGATTTAGTAACTACTTGCATTTCCCACACACTTACAATTCTGGAGCATTATTATATATAAATATATTAATATATTTCCAACTGGGTGTTACCAGATGGGCTGTGTCTCTGCACAGTCTGACACTGGCAGCATTGATTGGATAATGTCAGTCTATTCAGAGACACAACGCTAACTGGTAACACCCAGTTGGACCTTTATCGCAGACAGCTGCAAATTCATTCATAAACTTTAGCAGCAATAATAGAGGAAAACATGCAGTTATATGAATATGGTGCTTATTCTGGAAACAGACAGAACCTTTTCTTCTCATCTCATAGAACTCTTTTAATATACTATGTTTCTTTTATTTTTACTATAATTGTTGATGGTCTTATTACATAAGACCATATTTTAGCCTTATCAGAGAAGAAAAATCCGATTTTCTCTGTCCATGTTGCTACTTACTTCTGGAACATTAATTTCATCCCTCTGTACTCTAGTCTACTTCCTTACTAATGTGCCCTAGTTCATTATTCTAGACTGTTGACTCTGATTGCTCTTATGAAGTTCCATGTTAGTATTTAGAATGAATAGAACATGACACAATCATATTAAATTACAAGAGAGAATACATTTTGTTCTGCAGCACAGCCTGAGTAGAACACTCTGCTTCTACAATATAAAGTCTTTCCTTAACCCCTTGGCTGCCACTGCCTGGGACCAATATCAGACAGGAATTTTCTGTGGTGTGGTGGAGGATCGCCAGGGTTAAATATATTGGCATTTCTGCTCAGCTCTGCTTATTTGTTCTGGAAAAAAGGTTTCCTTTATTACATTTTCTCTTGTCTTTTATATCCTGATTCATTTATTTAGAAACTATTTTTGTTTGCCGGCAGTAACTTAGAAATTGGGGCATGCTTAGACTTTTAAACATTTTCAAATAGCCAAGAAAAATTTATAATGTTAAAAAATGAAATACAATATGGTAATTCTGCCTGATCAGTAAATATAAAGGAAACCCAGGCAACCCATTGTTATGACTGCAGTCCGTGCCCACTGACGATCAGCGCCTCTGGTGGGAACAACCACTGCTCACCCATTCCCCCGCTCTGAGTTTTCGATGGTTCGCGATAGGGTACTTGTCCAAGGTCTGTTGGGGCCAGCACAGGCACAACTTAATCAGTTCCAGCCTATGGCAGACCTCCCTTGGTTATTTACAGCATCTTCCCCTGTGGGAGGGTGCCTGAGCAATAGGTTCTAATGCTCTAGATTTTTTGCAATAGCGTGCTACTTTTCTTATTTGCGCTCCCGTATACTGACTTCTGCTTGTCTCCAGATTTGACCCTTCGCTGCCTGACCTGATCTCTGCCTCAATTTCATACTGACCCAGAGCTGCCTGCCCTGATGTTAGGACTGATTTGGATTGCATGAACTCTGCCTGCCCTGACCTCTGCTTGTCCAGGCTACAGTTTTGCCTGTCTCTTTGGTGTTTCACACTGGGTCAGCTGTCTACGCAACAAAGACCACAGTTCCCATGTAGCAATACCCAGATCTCTGTAAGGGGTTAAAGTGTGAGGACCAGGGGGAGCACTTACATAACCTCCTTATGAGTAGCCCCAAGTGAGATCTGTTCACTGGACACAGCAAATCCACATCCACTTTGTGAAACCTAGACTTCTCTAATTGAGGTTTTAGGACTTTTTTTTTAGCTGGGATCATTTTTACACTACTAACGTGTAAATATAAGCTTCAGTATGAAGTTAAAATATCATACTCCACCCCAGACACGTGTATTTTCTGAACAAAAAGACACCTGGCACATTATCAAAATGATGTCCTGCTCTTTACATTCACTGCAGGCTCTGCCGTAGGGATGGGCTGCACCTCAATGGGGAAGGGGCAGCTGTTTTGGGGGAGAAGATGGCTAGAAGACTGGAGAAGTGTTTAAACTAGGGACTGGGGGGGAGGGTAACTACATTATAGGAGAGGAAGATAGTGCAGATAGAGACCTGGGGCAAGGTAATGGAACTGTGGGAGGAATGGAAGGAGGAACTAGAACAGTACAGAAGGAAATGTGTAGGGTAAAAAATATACATAAACCTCTTTACTGTATGTACACTAATGCCAGAAGCCTAACTAATAAAATTGGTGAACTGGAATTAGTGATGTATGAGGAGGACTACGACATAGTGGGAATAACTGAGACATGGCTGGATGATAGCTATGACTGGGCAGTTAACGTACAGGGTTACAGTCTGTTTAGAAAGGATCGCCAAAACCGTAGAGGGGGAGGGGTCTGCCTTTATGTAAAGTCCTGTCTAAAGCCCACACTCCGGGAAGATATAAGTGAGGGACATGAAGATGTGGAGTCACTGTGGGTAGAAATAAATGGAGCCAAAAACAATAATAAAATAATAATAATAGGAGTTTATTATAAACCACCCAATATACCAGAGTCCACAGAAAATCTACTTCTAAACAAAATAGACAAGGTGGCAAATCATAATGAGGTTGTTATTATGGGGGACTTCAACTACCCAGATATAGACTGGGAAACTGAAACCTGTATATCTCATAAAGGAAACAGATTCTTGGCAATAACCAAAGACAATTACCTTTCCCAACTGGTTCAGGACCCGACTAGAAGGACGGCCATACTGGACGTAGTATTAACCAATAGACCTGACAGAACAACAGATGTGCAGGTTGGGGGACACCTGGGAAATAGTGACCATAAAATAATAACCTTCCAATTGTCATTCAAAAGAGCGTTTCTTCAGGGAGGAACAATAATACCAAACTTCAAAAAAGCTAAATTTAGCCAACTAAGAGAGGCCATGGCCTAACTAACTGGGACAAAGTCCTCAAAAATAAAAAATATAGCCACAAAATGGGATATTTTTAAAAGCATCTTAATATCTAATTGTGAGAGGTACATACCTTATGGGAATAAAATGTTAAGGAACAAGAAAAAAACAATGTGGATAAATAGAACTGTAAAGAAAGCAATAAATGACAAAAAGAAAGCATTTAAATCACTAAAACAGGAGGATGGCGAGGAAGCATTGAAAAACTATAAGGAAAAAAATAGAATATGTAAAAGACAAATAAAAGCAGCCAAACTAGAGACAGAGAGATTAATCGCCAAAGAGAGTAAAACTAACCCTAAAATGTTCTTTAATTATATAAATGGTAAAAAGTATAAACCTAAAGGCGTTGGCCCCTTACAGAGTAATGAGAGGGGAGTTGCAGAGAACGATGAGGAGAAAGCAAAGCTACTAAATATTTTTTTCTCCACTGTATTCACTGAGGAAAATAAACTGTCAGATAAAATGCAGAATATAAAAGTAAATTCCCCTTTAAAAGTGCCCTGTCTGACCCAGGAAGAAGTACAGCGACGTCTTAAAAAGATTAAAATAGACAAATCGCCAGGGCCAGATGGCATACACCCCCTTATCCTAAGAGAATTAAAGAGGACCTTTCACCACTCCTGACATGCCTGTTTTAATAGCTTCATGCATTCCCCATGTAATAACAAGTCTGGAACATCTATTCTTATGTCTGTATGTTGTGCCATTCATTTATTATTTGCACTAGAAGTTATGAATGAATTGCTATTTGTCTTCAGTAAAGGAACAGAGGGGTGGTGACCAGTTGGGGGTGTGTACCAGCACAGACTGACTCTAGCCAATCAGTGCTGCCATGTTCAGACTGTGCAGGTACACACCCCCAACTTGTTACCCCCCCCCCCTCTGTTCCCTTACTGAAGACAAATAGCAATTCATTCATAACTTCTAGTGCAAATAATAAAGGAATGGCACAACATACAGACATAAGAATAGATGTTCCAGACTTGTTATTACATGGGGAATGCATGAAGCTATTAAAACAGGCATGTCAGGAGTGGTGAAAGGTCCTCTTTAAGTAATGTCATCGCCAGACCCTTATTTCTGATATTTAAGGACTCTATACTGACAGGGAGTGTTCCACAGGATTGGTGCATAGCAAAAGCGGTGCCAATATTCAAAAAGGGTACAAAAACAGAGCCCGGGAACTATACATCTGTCGTGGGTAAACTGTTTGAAGGTTTTCTAAGAGATGCTATTTTGGAGTACCTGAATGAAAATAAGCAAATAACTCCATATCAGCATGGCTTCATGAGGGATCGGTCATGTCAAACCAATTTAATCAGTTTCTATGAGGAGGTAAGTTCTAGACTTGACCATGGCGAATCAATAGATGTCGTATATCTGGACTTCTCCAAAGCATTTGACACGGTACCACATAAAAGGTTAGTATATAGAATGAGAATGCTTGGCTGGGAGAAAATGTCTGTATGTGGGTAAGTAACTGGCTCAGTGATAGAAAACAGAGGGTGGTTATTAATGGTACATACTCAGATTGGGTCACTGTCACTAGTGGGGTACCACAGGGTCAGTATTTGGCCCTATTCTCTTCAATATATTTATTAATGATCTTGTAGAAGGCTTGCACAGTAAAATATCAATTTTTGCAGATGACATTAAACTGTATAAAGTAATTAACACAGAAGAGGACAGTACACTGCTACAGATGGATCTGGATAGACTGGAGGCTTGGGCAGAGAAGTGGCAGATGAGGTTTAACACTGACAAATGTAAGGTCATATGGGAAGGAATAATGCAAGTCACCAGTACATACTGAATGGTAAAACATTGGGTAACTCTGACATGGAAAAGGACCTAGGAATTTTAGTGAACAGCAAACTAAGCTGTAGAAACCAGTGTCAGACAGCTGCTGCCAAGGCCAATAAGATAATCGGTTGCATCAAAAGAGGCATAGATGCCCCTGATGAGAAGATAGTCCTGCCACTTTACAAATCACTAGTCAGACCACACATGGAGTACTGTGTACAGTTCTGGGCTCCTGTGAACAAGGAAGACATAGCAGAGGTGGAGAGGGTTCAGAGGAGGGCAACTAAAGTAATAACTGGAATGGGTGGACTACAGTACCCAGAAAGATTATCAAAATTAGGGTTATTCACTTTAGAAAAAAGTTGACTGAGAGGAGATCTAATAACTATGTATAAATATATCAGGGGTCAGTACAGAGATCTCTCCCATGATCTATTTATCCCCAGGACTGTTACTGTGATGAGGGGACATCCTCTGCGCCTGGAGGAAAGAAGGTTTGTACACAAACATAGAAGAGGATTCTTTACGGTAAGAGCAGTGAGACTATGGAACTCTCTGCCTAAGGAGGTGGTGATGGTAAGTTCACTAAAAGAGTTCAAGAGAGGCCTGGATGTATTTCTGGAGTGTAATAATATTATAGGTTATAGTTACTAGAGAGGGGTCGTTGATCCAGGGAGTAATTCTGATTGCCTGATTGGAGTCGGGAAGGAATTTTTTTCCCTAAAGTGGGGAAAATTGGCTTCTACCTCACAGGGGTTTTTTGCCTTCCTCTGGATCAACTTGTAGGATAACAGGCCGAACTGGATGGACAGATGTCTTTTTTCGGCCTTATAAACTATGTTACTATGTTAATATGTAACTGTCTTTGTGTTGTCTAAAAAATAAAAATAAATAAATTATTTTTTTTGCTTTAAGCAGACAAAAGTAGCATGCTGGAAGTGCAAAATGACTGCATACATGAATATACCTTCACACAATAAGCAAAACTGAAAAGACCATCACCAAACACTTTGCTTTTAGGCAGCAAAATTAAAAGAACGAATAGGGATTAAACATTTTGAAATGTGAATCCATACCTGTAATTGTTTTTGAACTTCCACCTCCTGGATGAGCTACTTGAGGGCTACCCTGACTGTGATTAGAGTCTCTAGATGGTATTTTAGAAGAGTTGCCCCACTAGAGAAAAAGTTCTTTAGTTAAAAGTAAAATGATATAATACACTAAACAATGTACTTTCATTCTGAACCTCCCTCTCTGTCTCCACATCAGCTGGTGTCTGAAGCTGGGATAGTATTCAGAATTAAAGGCGTTGTTAGGCCAATAAAAAGAGTGGCGTAAAAATAAAAAAAACTTATCTCCAGCAATCACCCACAGCTTGCTTTTTGATGCTCACAGGTCCCTGATGATCTCTGCTTCTTGGTCCTCTCTGTTCTGTGCCTTATTATGTGTTGATCTTCTGGATATTGGGTACTCAATCCAGTCAATAAAATTTCAGCTCATTGAGGTTCTGGTTTTAAAGTTATGAATTTCCACTCTATTGCCCTTAGAGAAAACATAGGGATGCCTTATAAATAGCTGCTTTCAATATAAAGCACTAGAGGAATCTTCAGTATAAGAAAGCACATCTTTAAGATTTTGTTGTCCTTAATGTGTTAATACTGGTTTGGAAACAGAGGTTAATTTCCGTTGCTCTATTTTCCTATTGGTAATTTTCTCTCCATCGTCTTTAAATGCTGGATGAAGCTATGATTTACTCTAATTAATGGCTCACATTTCCAGGAAAAAGATATAGAAGGAAGAGTTCACAGAGAGGAGTAGGTAACTGCACAAGTGAGAGGTTCTTCCCATCTATGTCTTCATGATGTTCCTGGGCAGACGTCCAACTTCACGTTAACCTGTGTACTTTTGGCTCCCCTTCACCTCAATTTATGAGGCTATGTAGCTTGAGCCTCTTTAAATCCTCTGCTGGCAGACAAACCTGCAACATGTTGCGTTAAGAATATAAAGCTTTATACCCTGTTCTTAACATGCTAAGATACAGCCAATTGCAGCAACTCATCCAGGAAAGACTGCAAACCTTCTAACAATTTACACTGCAGAAGGAAGGGATATATCAAAGTGAAAAATCAATATGAGGGGTTACCAGTCAAATATACTGTATGTGACTTTCTTTTTCAATTTAAAATTTAGTGGCTACGTCACAATCATCTTTGATACTAATGGGGCTGGCTGAGCAGTGGACTATGATGTTAGGCTAGAAGCAATGTCCAAGGGATTGAGAACTGATGGCTTTTCTGTATAGGTTGTGTAACAAATGTAATGTTTGTGTGTGGAGGTGGTATCCCGATGTCTGGAAGGGTCATCAGCATCTGATTGGTGGGTGTCCTATACCCAGGACCCCACCAATCAGTTGTTTGAGAAGGCACTAGTGATTGCAGTAGCACATCAGCCTTCTTGCAGCTTTGCCTTTCAATGAATGGGGCTGACCTGCGATATCAAGCACAACCGCTGTACAATATACGGCGCTGTGCTTGGTAACCTGAGAAAAGGTTGTGGTGCTACTGCAAGCGCCAGTGCTGTCTCAAACAGCTGATCGGTGAGGGGTCCCAGGTGTCGGACCAACAATCGGATAATGATGACCTATCCAGAAGATAAGTCATCAGTTAAAAAATCTCGGAAAATCCCTTTAAATGGATTATTCAGTAAAATTGATGGCCAATCCTTTAGATCGGCTCAGCAAAACTCGCAGCATCTCCACCAATCAGCTATGTGATGGGGTGATGGTATTTTGGTGAGCATCTCATCTTCTTAATTGTTTACCAGGCACATTTCCATACTTCTAGTAGTGATTGTGCCAAGTGTTAGAGCTCATTCCCTTTCACTTGAATAGGATGAAGCCAGGAGTGTAGCTAAAGGCTCATAGGCCCTGGTGCAAGAGTTTGGCTTGGGGCCCCCCTCCTCAGTGCTTTGTGGCATGGGGAAGGGGTGCACATCACCTAGCCTTTCTGCTGTCTGAGACCAAAATTGAAACTGCACCCCCCCCCCCACATGCCAAGTTCTCAACTTTACCCCTTCCCTCCAGCGCTACTGTTAAAGACCTTCTTGGAAAAAATTACATACAGCACTACAAAACATACAGGGTCATAGAGCGCATATACCTCTTACATCCAGTGACATCTCGGATGTTCTTTTTCCTCATCTTCTCTATTCAGACCAGACCATGATGATGATTTTTCACCCATCTCTAGTCTCTGCAGAGTTTGACAAAAATACATCTTAGTTTCCTACGTTTCCATCATCCTCCCACCTTCTAAACACCCCAATACTGTGCACACTGTGCCCCCCAATTCTATACTGCAGAAACGGATAATCCCCCTGAAAATACTAATAACACACAAAAAGTGCCCTCTGCAATAATTATTGGCACGCAGTGTCCTAAAATAACTGCGCCCAGCAAATAGTGTCCCTGACACTAATAGTGTAAACATCCCCCAAAAAGTCCCACCAATAGAAATAATTATCTGCCAGAGTGTATTGTGTTAACAGTTCTCCCAATAGTAATAATGCCTCCATTGTGCCAAACTAGTAATCATGTTCCCAGTTGTCCTCCAGTAGTAGTAATTCTTATAACATGTGTCAGTAGAAAAATACCCCCTTATCAAGTGCAAAATAGTCCTTACCTTCCAGTTCAGACTCCCATATAATATCTCAAATCAGACCCTCATATCAGATCTCAGATCAGACCTCCACATCAGATCCTCAAATCAGACCACATATCAGATCCTCAGATCCCCATAACAGATCCTATCATGAGACCCCCATTGGACCTCCATGTTAGACCCTCCCATATCAGACCTCAGATCACACCCCCTTCTAGACCTCCATGTTAGACCACCATATCAGATCCTCAGATCAGACCCGCATATCAGACCTCAGATCAGATACCTATATCAGATCTTAGATCAGATCCCTATATCAGATCCTCACACTCCCTTATCAGATCTTGAGACCCCTTAATCAGATCCTCAGACTCCCATATCAGACCCCCATATCAGATCATCAGACCTTAGATCAGTGTCAGACCCCAGATCAGACCCAAGATAAAAAAATAAATAAATAAATTTACCTTTCCTGCTCTGCCGCTCCTCTGCAGGTCCAGTGTTCTCTCCTTCAGTCCCCACTCTCTGATCTTCTCTGGTCCCGTGCAGCACTGTCACCTGACTGCATACAGAGTCAGGTCATAGTGCTGTAACCAGGGGCGGACACAGACAGCAGAGGGCCCCTGTGCAAGGAATGTACCTGGGCTCCCCCCACCCCCGACATAACCCCTTCTCCCCCCACTCAGCCACTCTGATATTTCATGCTCCGACGCTCTCCCTTGCCCTGGGCTGTTTTGTTTACATTTTTACACTGTTAAGTGGAGACGTCACTGGGGGCGGCTTTACAGGCTAGGCGGGGGCTAAAGCCTGTCCATTAGTGCCGGTGACGTCACCGGGCTCACTGCTAGGCGGAAGTCCCCACTCCCAATAGTACCCCCAGTGGTAATAAGGCTCCCTACAGTGCCCTCAGTACTAATAAGGACCCCCTATAGGGCACCCAAATAGAAATAAGGCCAATCTATAAGGCACTCCTATGGAGCCCTCAGTAGTAATGTCCGCCACTGCCCACAGTATTTATAATGTTCCCTGCAGTGCCCCCTGTAATTATAATTCCTCCTGCCATAACCCCTAGAGTTATAATCTTCTCTGTAGTGCCCCAATAAATTATAATGCTTGTCCTCTCCCTCTAGTCTTCTATATGATACAGTCCAATGTAAATATCACTACTCTCCCTCCAGTCATCTATATGATACAGTCCCATGTAAATAACCTCTCTTCCTTACAGTCTTCTACACCATGCAGTCCCATGTAAATAACATCACTCTTCTCCCTCCAGTCTTCTATAATATCCAGTCCCATGTAAATAACACTAGTCATCTCCCTTCAATCCCTCTAACATACAGTCCCAGTTAAATGACATATCCCCCCCCACACTAAGCAGGGAGGAGGTATAATTGGGAGAACCACATCTCCCAGCATGTCTCTGCCACTTACATTCACTCCATAGGCTCACAGGTCTCCACTGATCAGCGTTGCCTTTCTTCACTGGTCACATGGCAATGACCTCTTCACAGGTCCTACAACCACTACCACTGCTGACCAGATCACATGACTATGATGTCATTGCAGGTCTTTCAGCTGTGGAGTACAGGCAGAACGGCAGCAGATGCATAGTAAGTCCTAATCAGGGCCCCATCCCCCACAACTCTCCTGGCACTGGGAAGGGCCCCCTCCCTCCCTGGGCCCCAGTGCAGCAGAACATGCTGCACAGATGGTATGTCCGCCCCAGTGCTGCACCCATCAGGACAGGGCAGCACGGACCTGGAGAAGAACAAGGATTTTGAGTACAGCGCTCGCAGTACTTCACTTCCTCTCCTCCTGTACACTAGTGAACACTTCCATAATGGAAGCACTCGCTAGCATTCACTTTATAAGACGCACTGCTTCTTATAAAGCAGGGGCCCGGTCAAAGTTGCTACATGGGGTGTTATTTGTGTCATTTTTATTTTATTATTATTTAGTTTTTATCTTTTATACCCAGGAAAATGTAAAAAAATAGTGGAAAATAGTCTGTTTTTCACATTTGTTTTCATTTTCTAAAAAGTGCAATTGAAATACTATTTTAATAATATTTAATAATATTTTATTTAAAGGGGTTGGCCACCCTAAGTATCAAAAATCCAAAATTCCCCCAGACAATAGCCAACACTATGAAGTATTTCTCAGGTGACATGTACTGGCTGTACGTCATTTATCTAACCTGTTCACCATGACACACTTCCCTGGAGGAGCTCCCTCAGACAGGCTGTGTGGGAGGAGCAGCTGCAAAGTATAAGTAAATATCCCAGCATGCACTGCAGCAAGCATGTCTAGAGGAGAAGTCACATGACCTCCCCGCCCACCTGTGTTCCCATAGAGACAAGAGCCCCTTAGATAACATCAATAACCCATTTATCATTGAATAACTGTTGTACAGACATAGCAATATAAATATATATAATAAAGAACGCCCCAGTCCCAACAGTAAAGGCGGGGGGGTGTTACCCTTTTCATAAATTTGCTGTGGGGCCCAGTCATTTCTAGTTGTGCCACTGGATGTAAGCCAAAAACAGAATGAGGGGGGAAGGTTATCATTTCCCTTGTTCCTAAAAAGTGGTGTTAAAAAGTTGCAAGCTATGGGACAGATTTATCAAAACTGGTGTAAAGGAAAACTGGCTTGGTTGCCCATAGCAACCAATCAGATTCCACCTTTCATTTTTCAAAGCACCTTTGGGAAATGAGGTGGAATCTGATTGGTTGCTATGGGCAACTAAGCCAGTTTTCCTTTACAGGAGTTTTAATAAATCTCCCTGTATGTGTTTGCAAATTTTTAACTGCGCTTTTTTTTTTTTTTTAAAGGGCGTGACAATGGGAGAGATCGGGCGTGACCAGTCACCCCAACAAATTTATGTTCATTTTCACCAGTTTTCTGACTCAAATTAAGCCAGAAATCTATGGCAGCTCTGAGCTGTCAGATTTCTGTTTAGGTGCACGGACTGCACAAATTGATCTGCTGACATACAGAGGAGCCTCCTGTCTATCATCATACGACCTGCTCCCAGCTGACAGCTCATCAATCATCTATGAATATATGACTACCCTTCATCTGGGAAAAAAGGGAAAATTAGTGTATTCAAATAGCTATATATAACGTACAGGGGGGGTCACAGGTCACTATATATAAAGTACAGGGGGTCACACATCACTATATATAATGTACAGGGGGTCACACATCACTATATATAATGTACAGGGGGTCACACATCATTATATATAATGTACAGGGGGTCACACATCACTATATATAATGTATAGGGGGGTCACACATCACTATAATGTACAGGGGGTCACACATCACTATATATAATGTACAGGGGGTCACACATCACTATATATAATGTACAGGGGGGGTCACGCATCACTATATATAAAGTACAGGGGGGTCACAAGTCACTATATGTAAAGTATAGGGGGTCACACATCACTATATATAATGTACAGGGGGGTCACACATCATTATATATAATGTATAGGGGGGGTCACAAATCACTATATATAATGTACAGGGGGGTCACACATCTTTATATACAGTATAAAGGGGTCACTGTACAGGGGTTCACAGATCTCTGTATGCAGTGGTGGGGGGGTCACACATCAGTATATACAGTGTATGGTGGTGGTGTCAACTATTACTGTATACAGGGGGTCACACATCACTATATACAGTATAAAGTGGTGATCACATATCACTGTATTGGGGGCATCATATATCACTATATACAGTGTGCAGGAAGGAGAGGGCACATATTTACAGATGACATCAGTGACTGCTGCTGAAATCACTGACCTCAGCCATACTGACAGCTCAGAAGGGGTTAAAGCTCCTGACCTGTTGGTCTGGCTGGAATAAACATGTCTGTGATAAGATCACATTGCAGAGTGGTCATAGACAGGACAGACACTAGGATTGCTCACACTTTGTTGTCCACAGCACCTTTCTGGCTCTGCTACATCACTGCAGTCAGTGAGTTACATCACAGATTCTCCTCATTCTCTCTTCCTCTTGCAAAGTTTCTTTATTTCAGCTTCTAACAAGTTTCTCTGCTAAGCCCCTTCAGCCCTGTATAGTCAGGACTGAAGTCATAGCAGAAGGAAACTTCTCTGACACAAGCAGGGTGCCTTTAGGACCCAGGAGCAGCACACTCCTTCCATGGACTAGAGCACGTGCTGGCATGGACGAGGCAGGGAGCTATGAGAGAAGCACAGAGGGGGCGTGGCTGCCAATAGCAAAGGAACCAGGCAGATCTGCTGCAGATGCAGGGGCGGACTGGGAACTTAAAGTGGCCCTGGAAAAAATACTAAGAGTGGCCCCATTTTTTAGTCGGGTCCAAATTGATGTAAGGCAGGGGCAGCAATACCATATTGTGGCACATTATACCACCCCAACAGAGCCAAATACCACAGTCCATCACAAAATACCTCCCCAAAAACTTCCACTGGCCATCTGTGAGGAGGGCCCAGGCAGCCCCCTGGACATCGGCCCACCGGGAAATTTCCCTGTAAGGTCTATGGCCAATCCGCCCCTGTGCAGAAGATATATGAGGAAGTTTATTGTCTGCCTGCTTTCTTTACAGTTTTAATAAGTGCTAACAAAGTGGCCAACCCCTTTAATAATTTTATTTAATAATATTTTAATTATGTCCCCTTTCTATAATGGTCTTCTTAATATAGGATAGGTATAGGTTATGGTTCCTGGGGGTAAGGCTAGAAGCTGTGATGTAGCATGTTTTGATTATTATTTTTTAAATTGTCTTTATTTTTTGATTTACACGTTGTGCCCCTTATAAGGATGTACAAGACTTGGTGGGGAGCTGATGTGCTAAAATCCAGCAGCTTATGCAGACACCCAGCCCCCAGAGATCACATGATCGCTAGAACCAGAATGACAGGATGTGTATATACAGTGGTTACTGAATGTGTGTGATTGTGTATACAGCGATGAAGAAGGCGGGGGACGTCCTTGCCTTCACTATGGGAAGTCCAGCTGTCAGTGACAGTAGGTTCCCTGCCCCCATAGCTGCACGACTGGGAATATAAAGTGGCCTGGAAAAAAAAAAACTAAAAGTGGCCCCGTGACAGGAGGTAAGGACAACACAAGTAGGCAGGGACAACTCAAGCTGGTGGTGTCAGCAATACAATAGTGCAGAACACGATATCACCCCAGCAGAACAAAATACCACAGTGCAACACGAAATAGACAGCATAAAACACCTCCATAGAAGTACCTGACATTTCCCAGTGTTAATTAATGCTAGGGATGTCCTTACAGAGTTATATGCTGACCACTTGGACATTGAAAGTCTATGGGTGGTTGTTTATGTATGTTCGGTGGTGAGGGATCTTCTTGTACCCAAAAAGGAAAGATTAAAAAGAAAACTGATTTTACTTTGTAAAATGTAGTTACAAGACGGGTAGACATCATCTTACATAGTACATCAATAATATTTCAATGTGAGACTATGAGGTTGAGGTATTTGCCTTTAAGTTGACTTGCCAGTGGATTTCCTCATTGCAGTAGAAGGCCGGTGAAGAGCAATATGGATAAACACTTTTTTTTTGTTTGTCCTCTGAGCCCAGCAGCATGAGGTAATACCAATGTATTCTGTAATTATAGTAACTAGACAGGTCCTTAAGAATTCACTAGGGCAGCATTTTGTAGAAGAATTCCAGAATGATCTAATAATAACAGGATTACATATTACCGCATCTAAGGAAATGACATGACGCTATCTAGGACAGATTTACAGTGGCTTTCTTTTCTTAAATGGAAAGGAAATGTGAAATAGATTTATATTCAGCAGTTCATAATGGCTTTTGCTTTTGATATTTCTATGCTTGTCTAGGTTGATCCTGCAATACGAACTGTTGTAGGTTTATATATCCTCACAAACATCATTACTTGTACGGTCCATTAATGCTAGGGCTACACTCTTGGATTTTTTGCAGCTCGTGCTATGACTCCATTCATTTCTATGCAATCACCACTCCTCTCCGATCCTGACTGAGACGTGTAGCTCTAGCGAAAAGGGGTTTTCTGGGATTTTTATACTGGTGACCTATCTTGAGTATAGGCAAGGTCTGATTCTAGGCACCCCCACCGTTTAGCTTTTTGAGGAAGCCACGCCCTCACCAGAGCTCCGGTGAGTGCCACGACCTACTCACAGCTTACCGAGCACAGCACGTTGGATAGCAGCTGTGCTTGGTATTGCAGCTCAGCCCATTCACTTGAATGGGACCGAGATGAGCCTAGGCCACCTCCACGGTGGACGCCAAACACCTCACAGGAAAGGGCTGAGCAGCTATGTGACAATACAGGAGCGCATCAGCCCCCTTTGTCGTGGAGTACAAATGGAGAATCAGTGCTGTGTCTCCCCTATATTGGTCCCCTGATGATCTGGTGTGCGACACCAGGGAAATGCTTCGGGACATTCCTTCTCCATATGTGTCTAGCTAGGGCTTCCCTTGTTTGTCTAATCCCATGACGAATTACTGGGCAGTCATACACTGTTACAGGGACTACAAGGGTAAGCTCTAGACCAGGGGTGCACAACCTGCGCCCCGGGGGCCACATGCGGCCCTCGATACCATTTTGTGCGGCCCCCAACTATCTGGTAACAGACATGTATGTCCATGTCTTGTGGCTGCTCACATGTATTTTTCATGTATTTCTTCCATTAGATGGGAGTCTTGTAACTGCAACTAGACATTTAATAGTATATACTGTGTGTTCAATATGCCATAAATACAGTATTTCAGTTTTTAATACCGCTTTAAATTTTATTTTCGGCCCTCGTCATTGAGTTGGTCTGCCAATGTGGCCCCCAACCACAAAACGTTGTGCACCCCTGCTCTAGACAGTCAGAGCCCTACATAGGAAGTACTTCCTCCCCCCTCCCCTCCACTATCTCCACTAGTTAGTAGTAGTGCATGTATTTAGGGGAATTTAGGGGAATAGACCCAGTATCCCTAGGTATAGGGCTCTAAGTAATAACCACGTGACATCAGAGTGGTAAGATTGCATATTTTTATTCATGCACTGGTATTTAAGTTTGTGCACTTATAATTTGTTTACACCTTTGTGGGCAATACTTTTTAACCTATTTAGTAAAGGTTACGTTTTAAGCGTGTACCCAATTTTGTTGTTATTATTTGTGACATCACATGGCCTAGGAAGAGGCCTAAGCGTTCGTGGAGCTCTGCACAGGGGCGTACATAGAAATCATAGGGCCCCATAGCAAAACTCAGAATTGGGCCTCCCTCCCCCCTTGCAATAAAAAATAGAATTATTATAGCTGATCAGTTGGGGTGTGGGGTTTAGGCTTTATTCAGATAACCGTAAGTGTTTTGCGGTCCGCAAAGTGCGGATTTGCAAAACATGGATACCATCCGTGTGCATTCCACAATTTGCGGACTACACATGACCAGCGCTATATAGAGAATGCCTATTCTTGTCCATAGGACATGCTCTTTTTTTTTTGCGGTGCCGCGGAACGGAACAACTGATGCGGACAGCACATGGTGTGCTGTCGGCATCTTTTGCGGCCCCATTGAAATGAATGGGTCCCCATCTGTTCCACAATCCATTTATACACTCGTGTGAATGCACCTTTAATCTGATATTGATGAGGAAAAAAGCTTGTGAAGTGTTTTTTGTGAGTTTTTTTTTACTTTTAATAAAATTGTATTTATATTATGTTTCTTATGTCAGCACGCAGCATCTAAAAGTGTTACAATGGCAGAACTGGAACTAGCTTCAATCCTGCCAGCTGCAGCAATGTGTCACCTGTGTCTGTACTGTATGTATATAGCAGTAGCAGAAGACAAAAAAACATTATATACATACAGTACAGACCAAAAGTTTGGACACACCTTCTCATTCAAAGAGTTTTCTGTATTTTCATTACTATGAAAATGATAGATTCACACTGAAGGCATCAAAACTATGAATTAACACATGTGGAATTATATACTTAACAAAAAAGTGTGAAACAACTGAAAATATGTCTTATATTCTAGGTTCTTCAACGTAGCCACCTTTTGCTTTGATTACTGCTTTGCACACTCTTGGCATTCTCTTGATGAGCTTCAAGAGGTAGTCACCTGAAATGGTATTCCAACAGTCTTGAAGGAGTTCCCAGAGATGCTTAGCACTTGTTGGCCCTTTTGCCTTCACTCTGCGGTCCAGCTCACCCCAAACCATCTCGATTGGGTTCAGGTCTGGTGACTGTGGAGGCCAGGTCATCTGGCGTAGCACCCCATCACTCTCCTTCTTGGTCAAATAGCCCTTACACAGCCTGGAGGTGTGTTTGGGGTCATTGTCCTGTTGATAAATAAATGATGGTCCAACTAAACGCAAACCGGATGGAATAGCATGCCGCTGCAAGATGCTGTGGTAGCCATGCTGGTTCAGTATGCCTTCAATTTTGAATAAATCCCCAACAGTGTCACCAGCAAAGCACCCCCACACCATCACACCTCCTCCTCAATGCTTCACGGTGGGAACCAGGCATGTAGAGTCCATCTGTTCACCTTTTCTGCGTCGCACAAAGACACGGTGGTTGGAACCAAAGATCTCAAATTTGGACTCATCAGACCAAAGCACAGATTTCCACTGGTCTAATGTCCATTCCTTGTGTTCTTTAGCCCAAACAAGTCTCTTCTGCTTGTTGCCTGTCCTTAGCAGTGGTTTTCTAGCAGCTATTTTACCATGAAGGCCTGCTGCACACGGTCTCCTCTTAACAGTTGTTGTAGAGATGTGTCTGCTGCTAGAACTCTGTGTGGCATTGACCTGGTCTCTAATCTGAGCTGCTGTTAACCTGCGATTTCTGAGGCTGGTAACTCGGATGAACTTATCCTCCGCAGCAGAGGTGACTCTTGGTCTTCCTTTCCTGGGGCGGTCCTCATGTGAGCCAGTTTCTTTGTAGCGCTTGATGGTTTTTGCGACTGCACTTGGGGACACTTTCAAAGTTTTCCCAATTTTTCGGACTGACTGACCTTCATTTCTTAAAGTAATGATGGCCACTCGTTTTTCTTTACTTAGCTGCTTTTTTCTTGCCATAATACAAATTCTAACAGTCTATTCAGTAGGACTATCAGCTGTGTATCCATCTGAATTCTGCCCAACACAACTCATGGTCCCAACCCCATTTATAAGGCAAGAAATCCCACTTATTAAACCTGACAGGGCACACCTGTGAAGTGAAAACCATTTCAGATGACTACCTCTTGAAGCTCATCAAGAGAATGCCAAGAGTGTGCAAAGCAGTAATCAAAGCAAAAGGTGGCTACTTTGAAGAACCTAGAATATAAGACATATTTTCAGTTGTTTCACACTTTTTTGTTAAGTATATAATTCCACATGTGTTAATTCATAGTTTTGATGCCTTTAGTGTGAATCTACAATTTTCAGTCATGAAAATACATAAAACTCTTTGAATGAGAAGGTGTGTCCAAACGTTTTGTCTGTACTGTATATACTGTATATACTTACTACAAGTTCTGAGGGGGGGTGCAGTCCCTGACCTCCTCCCCACTGCCCTAATAGAAATAGGCTATTACAATAGAGTAATAAGGGGCAGGGACTGGACCTGTCTCAGAACTTAAAGTATATGTCTATGGGGGGTTGTGTATAGTTGTATGTGTAAACACCAGAACACCACCTGTGCCCCCTCCACATTGCAGTACTTTGTGTCCTTTTACACTTACACACAATGTGATGAATGCTGCAGCTACATGTCAGCTCACCATCAGGATGGTTCAGGGTGTTGGATCCTTGGATTCAGGAACATGGAGCTGAGGGCTGCTGTGGAGCAGGAGGAACCTTCACACTGTGCTCTCATTACTCCTGTAAGAAGCAGAGCCTAGAGTGGAGGTGAGGTGGCTCCGCCTACAAGTCAGCTGACCAGTCAGGAGCAGAGCATCTCCCTGCCTATTAGCCAGCTGACTTCTCACAGAGAGAAGCTAACGCTGGCAGCAGGGAGCTTCAGGAGGATTACTTAGGAGATAGATAAGTCCAGCATCTGTATGTGGAGTTTTTTCCAGTCGGAAAGGGGGCGGGGACATTCAATCTGGCCTGGCCCCCGAAGCTCACGGGCACCATAGCAACTACGTGGTCTGCTGCTATTGACAGTACGCCCCTGGCTCTTCAGCCTTTTCATACAGATGAACGGCGGGACTGCTGGGAGTCAAACCCCTGCAGATCTGATATTGATGACCTATCCTGAAGATAGGCCATCAATATGAACATGCTGGAGAACCCCTTTAATGGAAATTATGTAATGTTTCATATATCCTATTTTACAACAGTCTACTTTTTCTCTCTTTTTTTTTGTATAATGTTCTGAAAAATATATTTTGTGCAGATTTATAATTCTGCATATTCAGAAACTAGCCTGAGCTCCATGTAAAGTCATAATTCCTTTTGCATGGAGTTGGCAGCCTTACTCATTGTTTGGTGATCATTAATGTCATCAATCTATTACATTTATACAAGGACTGTTTCTTTTTATGATTTGTATTCTTTTTGGAAGTGGTTCTGCAAACGTTTTCTGTGTTTCATAAGACCCAATACATTCCATATGCTTGGAGAACACTTCAAATGGTTTGATGAGCACATGCACACATTGGTTTAGATTTATGATGTTCTGGCACCAGGATAAACACTTCTGAATACACATGTTCACACCTTTTATGCTGCGGTATTTTAAGTCATACACTAGATAGCAAAGAAAGAAGAAATTTTGATTTGATCATATAACTAAAGCTTAATAATAAAAATACAGACATCTGCCTCATTCAGATGGATTTCACTTGTGTTTAGCTTTCTGTTTTCTGGATTTAACATATGGACACCTTGCTTAGTAAAGGCATGGGAGTCAAATGGGTATAATACACCTGTCTATGTGAGGTTTTACTCATATGAGGCCTTTACCCCAGTCTTAATTTAAAAAAGTATGGTGTAAGATGGGCCAAATTTAGTAAGAGGAAGACACCTCTTAATAAGTTAGGAGCATCTTGGAAGGTCTTTGTGCCAGAAATGAGAAGCTGGTATAGATTTCAGGTGTAATTTACATCAGTTCATTTTATATACTAACTAGCAGAAAGACCCGGCTTCGCCTGGGTATATTTCATCTATTTATTTAATGTTTCTGTGTGTCGTTGCAGAGAGAAAGTCAATGCAGCTGACAGAAATTGATTTTTACCTTCATTTTTTCAATCCCTATTGGCTGCGGAGTGGGAGGGGGTGTGGTTTAATGGGACACGGGGGGTGGTGGGGGGGGGTTAAGTCCTTCATTTCAGGGTGGCCTGAATTATAGGTTAATGCCATGGTAATTTGAGGAAACATAATGGGTAGCAGTGGAAGAAAACATTGCTTTGCACGGGTATATTTAATCTATTTCATTTAATGTTTATGTGTGTTGTTGCAGAAAGAAATCCAACTTCCCTCCCACCCCTGCAGCTGACAGAAGTTGATTTTTACCTTCATTTTTTCAATCCCCGTTGGCTGCGGAGTGGGAGTGGGCGTGGCCTGACAGAGTCGGAGCGTGGTTTCGCGAGATCTGGGGCGGGGGTCAGAGTGGCATGAATTACAGGTCGATGACATGGTAATTTATGGGGACCCGCAATGGGTAGCAGTGGAAAAAAACATCTTTTATTAGTACTGAATGGTCGTAGTCTAAAATTAGTCAATTTCATCTACGATTTTTGTGTGTCGTTGCAGAGAGAAATTCACCCTCCCACCCTTGCAGCTGATTTTTTTCAATCCCCGTTGCCTGCGGAGTGGGAGGGGGCGTGGCCTGGCAGAGTTGGGGGTGTGGATCATCAAGATGCTTCGAACGGTTGTAGTCTGAAATTAGTCTATTTCATCTAAAATTTTGTGCGTCATTGCAGAGAGAAATTCACCCTCCCACCCCTGCAGCTGACAGAAGTTTATTTTTCCCTTCATTCTTTCAATCCCTGTTGGCTGCGGAGTGGGAGGGGGCATGACCTGACAGAGTTGGGGGTGTGGCTTAGCAAAGCGCTTCGCATAGGTGATTTAATCTATTTCATTTAATGTTTCTGTGTGTCATTGCAGAATGGCTGCAGAGTGGGAGGGGGCGTGGTCTGACAGAGTTGGGGGCGTGACTTAGCAAGAAGATTCGAACAGTTGTAGTCTATAATTAGTCTATTTTATCTAAAATTTTTGTGTGTCGTTGCAGAGAGAAATTCACCCTCCCACCCCTGCAGCAAACAGAAGTTTATTTTTACCTTTATTTTTTCAATCCCCATTGGCTGCGGAGTGGGAGGGGGCGTAACCTGACAGAGTCGGGGGCGTGGATTAGCAAGACGCTTCACATGGTTGTATTTAATCTATTTCATTTAATGTTTCTGTGTGTCGTTGCAGAAAGAAAGTCAACCTCCCACCCATCCCTGCAGCTGACAGAAGTTGATTTTTACCTTTATTTTTTCAATCCCTGTTGGCTGCGGAGTGGGAGGGGGCGTGGCCTTACAGAGTCGGGGCGTGGCTTAGCAAAGCGCTTCGCATAGGTGCATTTAATCTATTTCATTTAATGTTTCTGTGTGTCGTTGCAGAATGGCTGCGGAGTGAGAGGGGGCGTGGCCTGACAGAGACGGGGCGTGGCTTAGCAAAAGGCTTCGAACGGTTGTAGTCTATAATTAGTCTATTTCATCTAAAATCTTTGTGTGTCGTTGCAGAGAGAAATTCACCCTCCCACCCCTGCAGCAAACAGAAGTTTATTTTTACCTTTATTTTTTCAATTCCCATTGGCTGCGGAGTGGGAGGGGGCGTGACCTGACAGTCGGGGGCGTGGATTAGCAAGACACTTCGCATGGGTGTATTTAATCTATTTTATTTAATGTTTGTGTGTGTTGTTGCAGAAAGAAAGTCAACCTCCCACCCATCCCTGCAGCTGACAGAAGTTGATTTTTACCTTTATTTTTTCAATCTCTGTTGGCTGCGGAGTGAAAGGGGGTGTGGCCTGATGGAGTTGGGGGTGTGGCTTAGTGAGACCTGGGGCGGGGGTTTTAAGTACTTCTTTTAGGGTGGCCTCAATTAAAGGTCAATACCATGCTTATTTATGAGCCCACGCAATAGACAGCAGTGGAGGAAAACATCTTTTATTACTACTGAACTGTAGTAATAGAAAAACACATAAGTTATATTTATGGTAACCGGAATACCTTTAACAGTGTCAGTGAATAGAAATGGATGAGATCCTCAGCTGCTGATAATTACCTGGTTGTTATGGAAACCCTCCCTGTGTTTGCCTTTGGAGAGAATGGCAGTTGGAGTTTAAAACCAAAGTTCCCAGTTGTAATGTTAGCTAATGGAGATCATATTTTGGGAATATCTCAGGAACGGTATGTCCTAGAGAGATGAGACCTGGTCTAAAACCTTCCCGGACACCTGATGTACCTGTGTGCCGAATTTGGTGAAAATCGGTCCAGTAGTTTGGTCGCGCATAGAGAACAGACAGACAGAAACTCATTTTTATATTATTAAGAGATAAATTGATCTGTCATCTTGCCCAGTTGTTAGAAAACTGTGACTTTTTGGAACCACATTTCTGGCACATGATACATTTTTCTCTGGTTTCTATACTCATCGGTTGACCTCCATAAGGATAGCAAATTAGAATGGTTGCTATCCTCTCATCTTTTAAAGGAGTTTTATGAGTTGAATTTCTAGGGGCCCACAGTAAGGTCATTGTTAAAATAATAATAAAAAATCTGTAAACTCACCTTCCTGAGTCCCCCCTCAGTGCTCAGTCCCCATTGCTGGGCTACAAAAGTTCTGTATTGTTTTGGCTGCAGTGAATCACTGGTCTTGTGCCATACCCCAGTGAGCCCAGTAATTGGCCGCAGCGGTAGACAAGACTTTACTGCTGTAGCCTGGCAGAGGGGGCTGAGTGGAGGCACAGGATCGGAGGGGGCTATGCCTATCATTGCCTTCAATTGATTTCAATTGATCATTTTAACTGGATATCCCTTTTAAAGACAGTGAAATTGGTCCTCACATCTCAACAAAATGTTACAAAATACAAGTTCTAGACTTAAAAGTGTTGTCTGCTTTTGTAATATCGATGGCCTATCCTCAGAATAGGTCATCATAATCAGTTCGGTGGGGGGAAGGCGACTGTCGCCTGGTACACAGGATAGGTCATCAATATTACAAAAGCAGACAACCCCTTTAAATTAATAGCTTGTAATAGCCCAACATGAGGCAAGATGACTATGCAGGAACCAAGCCCTGTCAATCAATGGGGAATATCTGGCAGAAGAAGGCAAAGAATTAAGGGTGCACAGGGTGGCTTAAGTACTGTTCTTGGTGCTTTTAAAGAGGTTCTGCAATGCTAGTATATTGATGGCCTACCCTCACGATAGGTTATCAATATCATATTGTCAAGGGACCAACTCCTGGCACCCCCACTGATCAGCTGTTTGAATAGACCCGACATTCCATCTAACTTATAGCGGTGGTGCGCTGTAATTACAACGGCTTGTCTCCTTCAAGTGAATGGAATGGGCAGCTACACGGCACCTCTGCTACACTGCACCGCTGCTACAAGCTAGACAGTGAGCAGTTAAACAGTGAAGAGGATGCAGTGCTCACACAAGTGCCACAACAAACTGAAAAAGCTGATCAGCCAGAGGTCAGACCCCTGCCGATCTGATATTGATATCCTATCCTGAAGATAGATCATCAGTATACTAGCTCTGCACATCCCCTTTAACTGCTCATTTGCATATGGATACAAAGTACCTTTTTACAGAATGAAGCATCGGATCACTAAGTGAAAGGTACCATTACATTCAGCTGAGCTAGCCCTCGAAGACTTTGTGCCTCGGTTAACAGAGATTTCCTGCTGATAGACTCCCTTTAAGGCTACATTCACATGACCTTATCTGTTTTGATGTGCAAACCATGAGTCCACAAAATGCGGATACTGGCTGTGTGCACACGTCACTTTTTGTCAGCCCCATTGTCAAAGTGCCCATTCTTGTCCACAAAATAGACAAGAAATGGACGTCTTATCATTTGCGGCACTCCCGTACGGAAGTGGACGGAACACAGATGGCATATTGATATTCATGAGCACTTACAGTGGGCAGAGAGGATGATGAGAATTATATGTTTTGTTAGAATTTACCTCTGCGGGCACAATACAGTGAAGAACAATTAGAAAGTGACACACTAAAACGAATGTCTGGTTAACGATTAAGGAGGTCACTTTGCTACGTTGAAAGAGACTGAAATGTCAGTCTGTCTGTTGTCTTTACTTAACAGAAAAAGCCAGATGGGTCATTGGAAGTCACAAGTTGTTTTTCTCGACCCTGACTGCTGCCCATCTTCTGAGGGTCCTGATTATAGGACCCTTTAGGTCATTTCAGAAGCAGCCGTATGTCTTTCTTACCGATTCTTTCTAATTCCAGTGTGCTGAAAGATGGATTTCAGCCTGTGCCTAAATAGAAAGCACAATATCTCCCTTTCTCTGTAGTATTAACTAGTCCGCCATGAGCCAGAGGACACCTGGTGAGTGATGTCAACCCTTGGGAGAGTAAAAAAGGCTTCTCAGTGACGCAGTTGTCATCACAGATACTGTAAACAAATAGGATTTTCCCCGTGAGAACAAAACTAAGCAAACCCAAAATGCGTCAGTTAAACTGGAATCCCTCAATTTCCTTTATTCTGTCATATATCTCAAGGCACTTCCATGAGGTGTCTGTTACAGAGCACCTGCAGGTTTATAGGGATATAAAAATGAGATTATCCTCGTCAGGTCAGAAATAATTGCCACGCAACTTATTGCTAACTTTTTAAAGGGACATGCCTTATGATATTTTCACTTTGTTTAATATCAAAGCTGTGAGGTGTACCATAGTGACATTATTTGTAAGGCTGAAAAAGGACATGTCCATCCAGCTCTGCCGTCCTGCAAAGTTGATCTAGATCAGGGATCAGCAACCTCTGGCACTCCAGCTGTTCTGAAACTACAACTCCCAGAATCCTCCTTTCACTTCTATGGGAGTTGTGTTTCACAGCATGCAAGTGTGCATGCTGGGAGTTGTAGTTTTACAACAGCTGGAGTGCCGAAGGGATGCTGATAGGGATGAACGGATCGACTTCGGATGAAACATCCAAAGTCGATTCGTATAATACTTCGTTCTAATACTCCGTACAGTATTAGAATGGATTTGCTCCGATGAGCCAAAGTTATTGCTTCGCAAAGTCTTGCGAGGTGGCTTTAATGGCACTGGTAGTCTTGTGGTGGTGGGGGGAGTATTATGGGGGATGGAGGAGTAGCCTATGAAATATCAAAATCTGAGAAACTAGTGGGAATGATGATTGTGTGTTGTACAGAACGCTACTGTGTCTATGTTTTATAAAAAGCCATTGCTTTTTCAGCTTCCAGGACAATCAGGAACACTGTCACTGAGACATGTAGTCATAGTCTTGCTCTTCCAATCCCACCATGTGTGTATAAACAGATGCAGGCAAAAGTGATGCCCTCAAAGTGATAACTTTTAGACTGTTTTTTTTAATTAAAAAACAAACAAACAAACAGTGCTTTTCAAAATGTGTTTTCAAGTAGGCTGTTTGTTACCACCAGCTAGCATCCGTTTACCCATAACCATATGTTGCTGTCACTATGACATTATTAAAACTGTCTTGGCTTTAAAGAGCTTGAAAGGGGTTGGTTACAGTGCTAGGAGACCTCAGAGTGTCATACAAGTTTTCTCAGGCAATTGGGGCTCTTTCAAGTTGGGCCAAATTGAGTCTAACTGCCTATTCGATTCAATGGACCAGTGGACCTAATTTTGGGAAATTTGCTCATTTCTAGTTTCTCCATGGAGATAACAACCCATGTCCTCCATCCCCTGGACAACAAGCAGCAGGGGAGCTGAGCGCTGACGCCCATGAGTCAGTGCTCAGGTATATTGAGGTTTCAGATGTGGGTCACATGACACTGGCCACGTTACGTGACCCATCTGCTGGGTCTATTTAAACAGGCAGCCTGCTGGCCACAGGTTGCTTGTGATTGTTCTTTTACCCTGAACTTGCAATTGAACTGCTGTGACATTGTGCTTCGACTTCGGTTTGTATATTTGACTTCGTCCCCGTCTCTTCCTTCTGTACCTCGTTACCTCTCAGCTTTGACCTTGGCTCATGTGTTTAACCTTTCTTTCGTTTGTTCCTCTGGTGTTTGACGTTACTTCCTGGTATTGACCTCGGCTTGGTGACCTTCTCGTATTTTATAGGTTCTGTCTTTGTTTATTGTTTTCTCCTGTTTGTTCCCCTTCCCTGTATGCCCCAGCACGTACCTAGGCTAGGGACCATCGACTAGTTGTATGCCGTTGCCTAGGTCGGGCCATGCAAGTAGGCAGGGTCAGTGATGGGGTTGAGTTCAGGGCTGCACAAACCCCTGTACATGACATGGACAGAGACAACATTTTTCTAATTTTTGTTCTGTACATTACCACAATGGATTTTGAACAAAACAAATCAGATGCAGTTGAAGTTCAGACTTTCAGCTTTAATTCAGTGGGTTAAACAAAATGATTGCATAAAAATGTGAGGAACTAAAGCATTTTTTAAACTCAATCCCTTCATTTCAGGGGCTCAAAAGTAATTGGACAAATTAAATAATTGTAAATAAAATGTTAATTTCTAATACTTGGTTGAAAACCCTTTGTTGGCAATAACTGTCTGAAGTCTTGAACTCATCGACATCACCAGACGCTGTGTTTCCTCCTTTTTAATGCTCTGCCAGGACTTTACTGTAGCCGTTTTCAGTTGCTGTTTGTTTGTGGGCCTTTCTGTCTGAGGTTTAGTCTTTAATAAGTGAAATGCATGCTCTATTGGGTTCAGATTGGGTCACTGACTTGGCCATTCAAGAATATTCTACTTCTTTGCTTTAATAAACTCTTGGGACGCTTTGTCTTTATGTTTTGGGTCATTGTCCATCTGTATTATGAAACGCTGACTAATCAGTTTGGCTCCATTTGGCTGGATTTGAGCACACAGTTTGTCTCTGAAAACCCCAGAATTCATCCAGCTGCTTCTGTCCTGTGTCATATGATCAATAAACATTAGGGACCCAGTGCCACTGGCAGCCATGCATGCCCAAGCCATCACACTGCCTCCACCATGTTTTACAGATGATGTGGTATACTTTGTGGACCATGAGCTGTACCGCGCCTTCCCGATACTTTTTTTTCCCCATCATTCTGTTAGAGCTGGATCTTGGTTTCATCTGTCCAAAGAATGTTCTTCCAGAATTGTGCTGGTTTTCTAAGATTTTTTTTTAGCAAAGTCCAATCTAGCCTTCATATTCTTGAGGCTTATGTGTGGCTTGCACCGTGCAGCGAACCCTCTGTATTTACTTTCTTGTAGTCTTCTCTTTATGGTAGATTTCGATATTGATATGCCTATATCCTGGAGAGTGTTCTTCATTTGGTTGGCTGTTGTGAAGGGGTTTTCCTTCACCATGGTAATTGTTCTGCGATGATCCACCACTGTTGTCTTCTGTGGGCGTCCAGGTCTTTTGCATTGTTGAGGTCACTAGTGCTTTCTTTCTTTCTCAGGATGTACCAAACTGTAGATTTTACCACTACTAATAGTGTAGCAATTTCTTGGATGGGTTTTTTTCTGTTTTCGCAGGTGCAGGATGGCTTGTTTCACCTGCATGGAGAGCTCCTTTGCTTGCATGTTTACTTCTCAGCAAAATCTTCAAAATGCAGGCACCACACATCAAATCAACTCCAGGCCTTTTATGTACCTAATTAAGAATGACATAATGAAGGAATTGCCCACACCTGCCCATGAAACAGCCTTTGAATCAATTGTCCAATTACTTTTTGTCCCTTTAAAAACATGGTGCCACATGTAAAGGAGCTGAAACTCCTAAACTCTTCATCCAATTTTAATGTGGATACCCTCAAATGAAAGCTAAAAGTCTGTACTTTATGTCCATTATATAACTATAACTTATATTTTTTAGTAAACAGTTAAAAAAACAAAATTTGTGTCAGTGTCCAAATATATATGGACCTAACTGTATTTCTGACTGCTGGAAATCATGTTTCTGGGATTCCTGCAATCATGAGAACAGAGGTATTGGACTGTCTCATGTGACTGGAGTGGTGGTGTTGTGCATCTGTGACCACCACTTCATTTCTTACTAAGGGGCTGCCTCAGATAGAGCAAGCAATATGCTCGGGAGTTCCATAGAAGTGAATGGAGCAGTGGTCAGGCAAGCACACCACAGCTCATAGGATACTCAGAGACCTAAATTTCCAATCTCTTGTCATGATCGCAGGGGTCCCAGTAAGGCACCTGTCTACTATCCTGTGGATGAGGGATACGTATTGCTACTGGGAAAACATCTTTAATATTTAAGCATCCTTTGTTCAAGTTAATTTGCTTAAATCAGGGAACTAATAAGACACCTTGAATAAATGACTTGAGAAAGGTGAATTTTTTTAAAAAATTGGTGCTGACAATATGGTTTCTCTGTCTTAAATGCTTATGGTGATGGCATATAGCAGTACTGTTTTAGCTCTGAATCCTCTTCTAAGCTGTCCGTGCACAAATTGGTAGCTGGGAATACTGCTGTGCAGGGAAAACATCAATCTCAAGAGGTTGTTCCCCCACTAATCATAAAGTGGTAGCTTATCCCTATGATAGGCTACCACTTTATTCAACAGAAATACCACTTTAAATCTAACACCTCCTTAAAGGACAAAATCACTGCCTTTTAGGATCTTTCCACAATTGATTTATGTATCAGATTTTAAACTTTTAATTGGTAAAATAATATATTGTAAAAAAAAGTAAGTGACTGGGTTCATAGCTGTGATCTACAAATGTCTACTTCAACCTGTACTGATTTCGGCATGACCTCTGGCACGATGGACATTGACATATTGATGTATTTATGAATATAGAATAGTTCATTTTTAACACTAATAAGTTCTGGAAATAATCATGTGTAGAGACAAATGTATATTTCTATTCACATGGCTAGAGTAGTTTACAGGAAGCATATTGCCTTCATCTTCTGTCTGGCTACATGGCATTGACTCGTCCTAATAGCTCATTCAGTGACAGTCATTTGGCCTTTTTTCAAAGACCAAACTAATAGAATAAACATTAATAAAACGTTCCACTTTCACTGTTTATCTGTTGTATACCATACAATATACCTTATACTATACCTTACGTTAGATCTTTAATGTATGGCACATGGAAGCTTTTAATGAGCCCTTGATGTAGGCAGAAGTGTTCTGACAACCAGTGAAAATATTTGCTTTTGAAGCTGTACAATTAAAAACAGGTAAAGTTTGGTCTATACTAAATAGTGATGAGTAAATTCAAATTGTCTTAAATCTCACTAATTGGACTCGGCTGATTTGCCAAATTTCACAAAGACATTCGCTTCATGACGAATTACTTTGCCGTGTGAGTAGCAGGCGCAATGATGGGGAACGGTGATGGTGCCGCCCCCCGTCATTGAACCCCCTCAGATGCCACGTTCATCACTGATCGCGGCATCTGAGATGACCATAGAGGGTTGTCAAGGGTTAATCTATTAAAAAATAAATATATATACTCACCTTATCCATTTGATCACAAAGAGTCCACTGCGACATCATACGTCACCATGAACAGGATTTTGAGCAGGATCTTCAATCAAGATGACTGCGGCGGGCTCTTTGTGCGCAAATGGATTATGTGAGTATGAATTATTTTTTAGCCAAGATTTTAGGGAAAATTGATTTGTTACCATGAAGCACGAGGAAATCCGGCTTCACAGCAAATCAGATTTTTCCTGAAATTTGGATAAAAGTCCACTTCATGAAGTTTGAAACACTAATACTAAATTAACAATGTTACCCAATTTCATTGCCTGTGTTTTTGTGACAAATGTAGGCTCTATGCTAAGCAATAACTTGAGGCTTTAGGTGATGATAAATGAATCACAGTAAAGTGTATCATTATACGTCATTATTTAACTTCTTTCACTTTAAATCTTTTGAGCTTTTTACAATACTCATTTAAAGGGGTTGTCTGAGTTATGAAAAAAATGTATTTGTATATGACATGTATTTAGCCATAGCAACCAGCACCTGCACTCTGGGATGTGCTGACTGAAATTTCCTTTTTTTTTTTTTTTTTTTTTTTTCCTTTGCAAGTTTGTACTGGAGGTGTGGCTACTCCATTTGGTCATGCACTCCTGACCAGCCCATTTGCCCCACAGGTTGTTTTTAATCAGTGCAACTATAAAGCCAAGTGATTCGGCATGCATGTTAGTGTCTGCACTCCTGAACTAGGGGAGGCCTTTGAAGCACCAGAAATGGCAAAAGGCAAGTGGACATTACATGCATGTGGAACAAAACACCCCCTGATTATATGGAAGCCAAGTCTGGCACGTAACAGGTAGGACATAGTGTTAGGTTCCCATCTGCAGAGACCACCTTGACGATCCGGTGAATGGGCTCAGATAAATTTGTACAAAATATATTTGCCAAGAGTCTCTATTTATCAAACAAGCATAGCATGAGCTTTGAAATACTCTATATCATTATGGCATTTGGTGCTTTATCTGGCAGCAGTATGCGGTTGTATTTTATGTATTCTCCTTTGACATGAAAAAAATATAGCACTGTAAATCTGATGGGCAGCAATATATAAGTAAGTTAAGTAATTTATATATTTTTTTCCTCATTTCTTCGGTTCTCTTCTGGCCTTTTTTTACCTGCAATAGCAACAATCCCGGCCTCCCCCGTTCTACAAAGGGAGTGAATACAAGTGCTGCCCTGAGTGACATGTCTGCTTGCTGGGATACTCAGTAGCATGTTGTATGTGTATGACTACAAGTCCCAGCTGTACAATGACACTGCTGATACAGTACACACAGGAACTCCCCCCTACCTTTCGTGTGCAATACTCTGCAGAACTCTGTCAGCTCCTCTGCCCAGCATTTGTCTCCTCAGCTACTGTAGTAAAGCCTTCAGCCTTGAGTCTGTGCTGGCTGAAGGGGTTAAGGTTTTATCTGAAAAAATCCAGGGAGAGAACAGCCAGCAGCTCAGCCAGTGGAAGGGGGGGGGGGGTACAGACTCTTATCCGCTTGTGCACGAAACATCAGCAGAGCAGGGAGAGAAGCTGACATCATAGGTGACCTATGTCAAATGGGAGAAACCAGCAGCTTTAGAAGCCCAAAGTGCATGGAAAGGCTGTTATATTTGACTAGTTAGAAACATACAAAGAACAAAAAAATAACTTGGACAACCCCTTTACGTCTTAAAGTGGACACCCAGTTTAGTTTGATTTGCCTCTATCATAAGCACAGCATTTTAGATTTGATAGTGTGGTACTACAGGTCCTAGCAGAGCATCATATCTCAGAATTCATAGAATATACAGGGCTGTAGAGGGAAGTGATGAATATTGATTGCC
Source organism: Rhinella marina (assembly GCA_900303285.1). Classification (NCBI taxonomy): domain Eukaryota; kingdom Metazoa; phylum Chordata; class Amphibia; order Anura; family Bufonidae; genus Rhinella; species Rhinella marina. The sequence continues at coordinate 89,779 of ONZH01023626.1, read as the reverse complement.
TGGTGCTAGTGACAGCAAAGTCTTATGCTGGATTTCCATATAGTGGTTGCAATGCCATATGCAGCCCAAAAGCCATCCACCCACAACTGCCAATGGCCACATGAATTGTGAATTAACGGACGTATTACCTTCAGAATAATGCACCCATTGTCTGCCACGGATGGACAGAGTTTCAAATGGATGCAGAAGGCATGTTGTGGCCTCTACATGGAAACAAATATGTAGACCTGCCTACAAGACCTGTAGCACTTAGGGTGAAGGTATCACCTCAAATATCAGCAGTTTTCAGTTGCCAACCTGAAAATTGTGTGATTATAACAGTGGTATACCTGGGAGGTGGAAAATAGGCCTTTGACCAGGGTATTCAGATACAGAGTTGGATTTGCAAACTGAGTCTTTGCCCTAGGTGAAATAAATCTACAACTCTTGACTGAACTAAAACATCAAAGCAGAAGAAAAATCAAGATCTTCTTTAATAATAAACAAAATTATTATTTAATAATTATTTTCTTTTAAATTTGTTAAAAATCCCAGAAACGTCAATATAATTATTAGAGATGAGCGAGTAGTGTTCGATCGAGCTGGTATTCGATCGAATACTACGATATTCGGCGTACTCGATTTAATTCGAGTATAAGGGCGATGGCGCACCTAGAATTCGTTTCCCCTCCCACCTTCCCTGGCGCTCTTTTTCCACCAATCACCATGCAGGGGGGGTATGACAGGCACGCTGAGCACGCTGGCAGCGCGAAAACGGCGTCTACATGCATTGGCTGGAAAAACCATGTGACCTTGAATATTAAAAACTCAGCTCTTCCTGCTCGTACGCATATGCTGCGTGAACTTAGTCAGGGACAGAGGCTGGAGAAGGGAGAGACAGATTTTAGCTGTTGGACAGGCAGGAGCGTGATTAAAAGCCCTTATCAGGGCTACTACAGTGGACTTCAGTGATAGCTTACTACAATATAGACTTTACAGAGAACGGCTGCTGTATTCAGGGATAGCTGCTGGAGTAGGGACAGAGAGAGGCATTAGTGGTGTATTAGGTGCTCTGCTACATACCAAACTATATTTGGCACTACTGCTGTGTACCTTGAAAAATACAATATATAGGCCTTATAACTGGCAACTGTACTGTGCGTTCTCTTGCAAAGACACCGTCTGATCACGAGTCTTTGCCCTAGGTGAAATAAATCTACAACTCTTGACTGAACTAAAACATCAAAGCAGAAGAAAAATCAAGATCTTCTTTAATAATAAACAAAATTATTATTTAATAATTATTTTCTTTTAAATTTGTTAAAAATCCCAGAAACGTCAATATAATTATTAGAGATGAGCGAGTAGTGTTCGATCGAGCTGGTATTCGATCGAATACTACGATATTCGGCGTACTCGATTTAATTCGAGTATAACGGCGATGGCGCACCTAGAATTCGTTTCCCCTCCCACCTTCCCTGGCGCTCTTTTTCCACCAATCACCATGCAGGGGGGGTATGACAGGCACGCTGAGCACGCTGGCAGCGCGAAAACGGCGTCTACATGCATTGGCTGGAAAAACCATGTGACCTCGAATATTAAAAACTCAGCTCTTCCTGCTCGTACGCATATGCTGCGTGAACTTAGTCAGGGACAGAGGCTGGAGAAGGGAGAGACAGATTTTAGCTGTTGGACAGGCAGGAGCGTGATTAAAAGCCCTTATCAGGGCTACTACAGTGGACTTCAGTGATAGCTTACTACAATATAGACTTTACAGAGAACGGCTGCTGTATTCAGGGATAGCTGCTGGAGTAGGGACAGAGAGAGGCATTAGTGGTGTATTAGGTGCTCTGCTACATACCAAACTATATTTGGCACTACTGCTGTGTACCTTGAAAAATACAATATATAGGCCTTATAACTGGCAACTGTACTGTGCGTTCTCTTGCAAAGTAATTTCTCATAACTGGTGTTCATACACACCGTCTGATCACTTAGTACACGGCTGTGTACCTTGAAAAATACAATATATAGGCCTTAACTGGCAACTGTACTGTGCGTTCTCTTGCAAAGTAATTTCTCATAACTGGTGTTCATACACACCGTCTGATCACTTAGAACACGGCTGTGTACCTTGAAAAATACAATATATAGGCCTTAACTGGCAACTGTACTGTGCGTTCTCTTGCAAAGTAATTTCTCATAACTGGTGTTCATACACACCGTCTGATCACTTAGAACACGGCTGTGTACCTTGAAAAATACAATATATAGGCCTTAACTGGCAACTGTACTGTGCGTTCTCTTGCAAAGTAATTTCTCATAACTGGTGTTCATACACACCGTCTGATCACTTAGAACACGGCTGTGTACCTTGAAAAATACAATATATAGGCCTTAACTGGCAACTGTACTGTGCGTTCTCTTGCAAAGTAATTTCTCATAACTGGTGTTCATACACACCGTCTGATCACTCAGAACACGGCTGTGTACCTTGAAAAATACAATATATAGGCCTTAACTGGCAACTGTACTGTGCGTTCTCTTGCAAAGTAATTTCTCATAACTGTTGTTCATACACACCGTCTGATCACTCAGAACACGGCTGTGTACCTTGAAAAATACAATATATAGGCCTTAACTGGCAACTGTACTGTGCGTTCTCTTGCAAAGTAATTTCTCATAACTGTTGTTCATACACACCGTCTGATCACTTAGTACACGGCTGTGTACCTTGAAAAATACAATATATAGGCCTTATAACTGGCAACTGTACTGTGTGTTCTCTTGCAAAGTAATTTCTCATAACTGTTGTTCATACACACCGTCTGATCACTTAGAACACGGCTGTGTACCTTGAAAAATACAATATATAGGCCTTAACTGGCAACTGTACTGTGCGTTCTCTTGCAAAGTAATTTCTCATAACTGGTGTTCATACACACCGTCTGATCACTTAGAACACGGCTGTGTACCTTGAAAAATACAATATATAGGCCTTAACTGGCAACTGTACTGTGCGTTCTCTTGCAAAGTAATTTCTCATAACTGGTGTTCATACACACCGTCTGATCACTTAGAACACGGCTGTGTACCTTGAAAAATACAATATATAGGCCTTAACTGGCAACTGTACTGTGCGTTCTCTTGCAAAGTAATTTCTCATAACTGTTGTTCATACACACCGTCTGATCACTCAGAACACGGCTGTGTACCTTGAAAAATACAATATATAGGCCTTAACTGGCAACTGTACTGTGCGTTCTCTTGCAAAGTAATTTCTCATAACTGGTGTTCATACACACCGTCTGATCACTTAGTACACGGCTGTGTACCTTGAAAAATACAATATATAGGCCTTAACTGGCAACTGTACTGTGCGTTCTCTTGCAAAGTAATTTCTCATAACTGGTGTTCATACACACCGTCTGATCACTTAGTACACGGCTGTGTACCTTGAAAATACAATATATAGGCCTTATAACTGGCAACTGTACTGTGTGTTCTCTTGCAAAGTAATTTCTCATAACTGTTGTTCATACACACCGTCTGATCACTTAGAACACGGCTGTGTACCTTGAAAAATACAATATATAGGCCTTAACTGGCAACTGTACTGTGCGTTCTCTTGCAAAGTAATTTCTCATAACTGGTGTTCATACACACCGTCTGATCACTTAGAACACGGCTGTGTACCTTGAAAAATACAATATATAGGCCTTAACTGGCAACTGTACTGTGCGTTCTCTTGCAAAGTAATTTCTCATAACTGTTGTTCATACACACCGTCTGATCACTCAGAACACGGCTGTGTACCTTGAAAAATACAATATATAGGCCTTAACTGGCAACTGTACTGTGCGTTCTCTTGCAAAGTAATTTCTCATAACTGGTGTTCATACACACCGTCTGATCACTTAGTACACGGCTGTGTACCTTGAAAAATACAATATATAGGCCTTAACTGGCAACTGTACTGTGCGTTCTCTTGCAAAGTAATTTCTCATAACTGGTGTTCATACACACCGTCTGATCACTTAGTACACGGCTGTGTACCTTGAATAATACAATATATAGGCCTTATAACTGGCAACTGTACTGTGTGTTCTCTTGCAAAGTAATTTCTCATAACTGTTGTTCATACACACCGTCTGATCACTTAGAACACGGCTGTGTACCTTGAAAAATACAATATATAGGCCTTAACTGGCAACTGTACTGTGCGTTCTCTTGCAAAGTAATTTCTCATAACTGGTGTTCATACACACCGTCTGATCACTTAGTACACGGCTGTGTACCTTGAAAAATACAATATATAGGCCTTATAACTGGCAACTGTACTGTGTGTTCTCTTGCAAAGTAATTTCTCATAACTGTTGTTCATACACACCGTCTGATCACTTAGAACACGGCTGTGTACCTTGAAAAATACAATATATAGGCCTTAACTGGCAACTGTACTGTGCGTTCTCTTGCAAAGTAATTTCTCATAACTGGTGTTCATACACACCGTCTGATCACTTAGTACACGGCTGTGTACCTTGAAAAATACAATATATAGGCCTTAACTGGCAACTGTACTGTGCGTTCTCTTGCAAAGTAATTTCTCATAACTGGTGTTCATACACACCGTCTGATCACTTAGAACACGGCTGTGTACCTTGAAAAATACAATATATAGGCCTTAACTGGCAACTGTACTGTGCGTTCTCTTGCAAAGTAATTTCTCATAACTGGTGTTCATACACACCGTCTGATCACTTAGTACACGGCTGTGTACCTTGAATAATACAATATATAGGCCTTATAACTGGCAACTGTACTGTGCGTTCTCTTGCAAAGTAATTTCTCATAACTGTTGTTCATACACACCGTCTGATCACTTAGAACACGGCTGTGTACCTTGAAAAATACAATATATAGGCCTTAACTGGCAACTGTACTGTGCGTTCTCTTGCAAAGTAATTTCTCATAACTGGTGTTCATACACACCGTCTGATCACTTAGAACACGGCTGTGTACCTTGAAAAATACAATATATAGGCCTTAACTGGCAACTGTACTGTGCGTTCTCTTGCAAAGTAATTTCTCATAACTGGTGTTCATACACACCGTCTGATCACTCAGTACACGGCTGTGTACCTTGAAAAATACAATATATAGGCCTTAACTGGCAACTGTACTGTGCGTTCTCTTGCAAAGTAATTTCTCATAACTGGTGTTCATACACACCGTCTGATCACTTAGAACACGGCTGTGTACCTTGAAAAATACAATATATAGGCCTTAACTGGCAACTGTACTGTGCGTTCTCTTGCAAAGTAATTTCTCATAACTGTTGTTCATACACACCGTCTGATCACTTAGTACACGGCTGTGTACCTTGAAAAATACAATATATAGGCCTTAACTGGCAACTGTACTGTGCGTTCTCTTGCAAAGTAATTTCTCATAACTGTTGTTCATACACACCGTCTGATCACTCAGAACACGGCTGTGTACCTTGAAAAATACAATATATAGGCCTTAACTGGCAACTGTACTGTGCGTTCTCTTGCAAAGTAATTTCTCATAACTGGTGTTCATACACACCGTCTGATCACTTAGTACACGGCTGTGTACCTTGAAAAATACAATATATAGGCCTTAACTGGCAACTGTACTGTGCGTTCTCTTGCAAAGTAATTTCTCATAACTGGTGTTCATACACACCGTCTGATCACTTAGTACACGGCTGTGTACCTTGAAAAATACAATATATAGGCCTTAACTGGCAACTGTACTGTGCGTTCTCTTGCAAAGTAATTTCTCATAACTGTTGTTCATACACACCGTCTGATCACTTAGTACACGGCTGTGTACCTTGAAAAATACAATATATAGGCCTTAACTGGCAACTGTACTGTGCGTTCTCTTGCAAAGTAATTTCTCATAACTGGTGTTCATACACACCGTCTGATCACTTAGTACACGGCTGTGTACCTTGAAAAATACAATATATAGGCCTTAACTGGCAACTGTACTGTGCGTTCTCTTGCAAAGTAATTTCTCATAACTGGTGTTCATACACACCGTCTGATCACTTAGTACACGGCTGTGTACCTTGAATAATACAATATATAGGCCTTATAACTGGCAACTGTACTGTGCGTTCTCTTGCAAACTAATTTCACGGCTGTGAAGGCAAAATATTGTAAAAAAAAAAAAAATGCGGCGGGGGGCTAGCGGAATAGGACGTGGACGAGGACGGGGGCGCGGAATTGCTGTTGGGGGCCTTGTTGAAGCCAGTGGGGATACAATGCGTGCTGGTGAGGGTCAGCCAGGATCCCGCTCATCCAGAATCCCTGCCTTTATGGGACAGTTAAGCAGGGGGCGGGTTACACCGCTGTTGAGGCCTGAGCAGGTTGAACAGGTGGTGCAATGGATAGCCGATAGCGCTTCCACACAGTTGTCCACCAGCCAGTCATCCACACAGTCTCACTCTGACCCTCCTTCCTCCACACCTGGCCAACAGAGTCATCCCACCATTGACCCCTCCCAGGAGCTCTTTTCGGGTCCTTTTTCAGATGTGCCGGAAGAATCCCAGGAGCTAGCAGAGGAATTTGTTTGTAGTGATGCCCAAACACTTGAGTTTTCGCCATCTCCTGCTGATGTGGACCCTGAGCCAGCATCTGTTATCATGAGCGATGATGATGATGAGACGCAGTTGCCATCAAGGGAGGCTGTTGGAATGTCCAGTGGGCAGGAGGAGGAGCAGAGTGAGGAAGTTGAGGTGGTGGATGACGAAATGACCGACCCCACTTGGCCAGGGGTGATGTCCAGCGAGGAAAGTAGTGGAGAGGTGGTGGTCTGCGCAGCACCGAAAAAGGCAGCAAGAGGCAGAGGGATGTCCAGAGGCAGAGGGATGTCCACAGGCAGAGGGATGTCCACAGGCAGAGGGATGTCCACAGGCAGAGGGATGTCCAGAGGCAGAGGACAGTCCAGACAAAGTAGTGAGGCCACAGCCAGCACGGCCGAAGCTGTTCCCGGCAGCGGGCAGTCGCGCGAAGCTCCCCCATCGAGGCCTCGTACTTCTGTGGTGTGGAGATTTTTTAATGTTTGTGCGGATGACAAACTGAGCGCGGTTTGCACACTCTGCCACTCAAAACTGAGTAGGGGCTCTGAGAAGAGCAATCTGACCACCTCAGGCATGCGGCGTCACTTGGAAGTCAAGCACTGGGCTGAGTGGGAGAGAGCAAACGCAATACAAACTGCGCCCGGTCCTGCTGCCACTGCCTCTTCCCCTGTGTTGTGTGCTGCCACTGCGGTCCAGACCTCCAGCCAGGACACCTCCACATCTGCCTCTGCCTCGGCTACTTTGGGGCCTTCTCCTTCAGCCTCCCCTTCCCCCGCCTCTTCGCCTGCACCCTCACACTCCTCGTCCCAACAACTGTCCATCTCGCAGGCGTTCGACCGCAGGCGGAAGTACGCCTCGAGTCACCCCCAAGCCCAAGCCTTAAACTGCCACATCTCCAAACTGCTGGCCCTGGAGATGTTGCCGTTTAGGCTTGTGGAGACGCAGGCCTTCCGCGACCTGATGGCGGCTGCCGCACCTCGCTATTCCGTCCCCAGCCGCCACTACTTTTCCCGGAGTGCCGTCCCCGCCCTGCACCAGCACGTGTCGCGTAACATCAGGCGGGCCCTGAGGTACGCAGTCAGCGCAAAGGTCCACTTGACCACCGACTCGTGGACAAGCGCTTGCGGCCAGGGACGCTACATCTCTTTGACGGCACACTGGGTGAATGTAGTGGAAGCGGGGACGGGGTCGCAAACAGAGACGGCCTACCTACCACCCCCGCCCAAGATTGCCAGCATGGGTTCTGATAAACCCCCCTCCTCCTCCTCCTCCTCCTCCTCCTCCTGTGCCTTAACATCTCCCTCAGCCGCTAGCTGGAAGCGTTGCAGCACTGGCGCGGGGAGACGTCAGCAGGCGGTGCTAAAGCTCATCAGCTTGGGCGACAGGAAGCACAGCGCCCCAGAGGTGAGGGACGCCATATTGCAGCAGACGGAGATGTGGCTGTCGCCGCTGCAGCTAGGACCAGGCATGGTCGTGTGCGATAACGGCCGTAACCTGGTGGCGGCTCTGGAGCTTGCCGAACTCAATCACGTACCATGCCTGGCCCACGTTTTTAATCTGGTAGTCCAAAAATTTCTGAAGACTTACCCCAACCTGGCAGAGCTACTGGTGAAAGTGCGGCGCTTGTGCGCTCACTTTCGTAAGTCAACTGTAGCTGCTGCTAGCTTAAAAAAACTCCAGCAACGCCTCCATTTGCCTGAACATCGGCTGTTGTGCGACCTGCCCACTCGCTGGAATTCCACCTATTCCATGTTGGCCAGGGTGTGTGAGCAGCAGAGAGCATTGATGGAGTACCAGATTATGAATCCACGCGTGCCTCCAACTCAGCTCCCTCAGTTTGCCAACCACGAGTGGCCATGGATGGCAGACATATGCGATGTACTGCGTATCTTTGAGGAGTCCACCAAGAAGGTCAGCAGCGAGGACGCTATAGTGAGCGTAACCATCCCGCTCCTAGGCGTCCTTAAAGAATCGCTCATCGCAATAAGGGAGAACGCATTGCACGCAGAGGAGACGGGGGTAGGAGGAGACGCAACGGAGCTACACAGTCAGACCACACTTTTGTCTGCTTCACGGTGGCAGTTGCAGGAGGAGGAGGATGAGGAGGAGGACGACGTGGAGGTGGCTGTGGAAGAGGAGGAGGATGCTGGCGGCGAGGGTAGCAGTCAGGCTGTGTGCGTCCCATTGGTTCAGCGCGGATGGGGCGGAGAGGAGGCGGAAGAGGAAGAGGAGGAAATGGCAAGTGATCCTTCTGGTGGGGGCAGTGAGGTCATGCCTATTCAGAGTCTGGCACACATGGCTGACTTCATGCTGGGCTGCTTTTCCCGGGACACACGTGTTGTCCGGATAGTGGAGAACAAACTGTACTGGGTCTTCGCACTCCTGGACCCCCGGTATAAAGATAACGTCTCCTCTTTTATTCCGGTAGAGGAGAGGACGAATCGATTGCTGGAATACCAGAGGGAACTCGTGCAGAACATGATGGAGATTTTCCCACCCACCATCGCTGGCGGCAGAGAGGAGAGGGTCTCCCAGAGTCCCACAACATCCATCAGGCCCACAGCCACCAGGGGAACACTCTCCAAGGTGTGGGACACGTTCATGGCACCCCCTCGTGCAACTTCCATCACTGCGGGGCCCGCTATCAGCAGGAGGGACAAGTATCGGCGGATGTTGCGGGAGTACCTGGCAGACCGTACCCCTGTCCTCCCCGATCCCTCGGCGTCCTACACTTACTGGGTCTCCAAGTTGGACACGTGGCTGGAACTGTCCCTGTACGCCTTGGAGGTGCTTGCCTGCCCTGCCGCCAGCGTGCTATCAGAAAGGGTGTTCAGCGCAGCCGGGGGCATTATAACCGATAAGCGCAGCCGCCTGTCAACCGACAGTGCCGACAGGCTGACGCTAATCAAAATGAACAGCAAGTGGATTGACCCGGACTTTGCTTCTCCAACCGTGGAAAGCAGCCAAAAGTGAAGTGCCATCTGTATGAAGTGCCATTTCCTCCTCCACCTCCTCCTCCTCCTCCTCCTTAACCGCCGTAGAATTGCTCCGTAAATAAGAAAAATTTATATGTTTATGGCTCACCTCTTGGGCCTCCTCATAATTTTTAACAGGTCTCACCTCTTGGGCCTCCTCATAATTTTTAACAGGTCTCACCTCTTGGGCCTCCTCATAATTTTTAACAGGTCTCACCTCTTGGGCCTCCACATAATTTTTAACCGGTCTCACCTCTTGGGCCTCCACAAAATGTTTAAGAGGTGTCACCTCTTGGGCCTCGACATAACTTTTAATACGTCTCACCTCTTGGGCCTCCACAAAATGTTTAACAGGTCTCACCTCTTGGGCCTCCACAAAATGTTTAACAGGTCTCACCTCTTGGGCCTCCACAAAATGTTTAACAGGTCTCACCTCTTGGGCCTCCACAAAATGTTTAACAGGTCTCACCTCTTGGGCCTCCACAAAATGTTTAACAGGTCTCACCTCTTGGGCCTCCACAAAATGTTTAACAGGTCTCACCTCTTGGGCCTGCACAAAATGTTTAAGAGGTCTCACCTCTTGGGCCTCCACATAATTTTTAACGGGTCTCACCTCTTGGGCCTCCACATAATTTTTAACACGTCTCACCTCTTGGGCCTGCACAAAATGTTTAAGAGGTCTCACCTATTGGGCCTCCACATAATTTTTAACAGGTCTCACCTTTTGGGCCTCCACAAAAGGTTTAAGAGGTTAACAGTGGAAAGCAGCCAAAAGTGAAGTGCCATTTGTATGAAGTGCCATTTCCTCCTCCACCTCCTCCTCCTCCTCCTCCTCCTTAACCGCCGTAGAATTGCTCCGTAAATAAGAAAAATGTATATATTTATGGCTCACCTCTTGGGCCTCCACATAATTTTTAACAGGTCTCACCTCTTGGGCCTCCTCATAATTTTTAACAGGTCTCACCTCTTGGGCCTCCACATAATTTTTAACCGGTCTCACCTCTTGGGCCTCCACAAAATGTTTAAGAGGTGTCACCTCTTGGGCCTCCACATAATTTTTAACAGGTCTCACCTCTTGGGCCTCCACAAAATGTTTAACAGGTCTCACCTCTTGGGCCTCCACATAATTTTTAATACGTCTCACCTCTTGGGCCTCCACAAAATGTTTAACAGGTCTCACCTCTTGGGCCTCCACAAAATGTTTAACAGGTCTCACCTCTTGGGCCTCCACAAAATGTTTAAGAGGTCTCACCTATTGGGCCTCCACATAATTTTTAACAGGTCTCACCTTTTGGGCCTCCACAAAAGGTTTAAGAGGTTAACAGTGGAAAGCAGCCAAAAGTGAAGTGCCATCTGTATGAAGTGCCATTTCCTCCTCCACCTCCTCCTCCTCCTCCTCCTCCTTAACCGCCGTAGAATTGCTCCGTAAATAAGAAAAATGTATATATTTATGGCTCACCTCTTGGGCCTCCACATAATTTTTAAGAGGTATCACCTCTTGGGCCTGCACAAAATGTTTAAGAGGTCTCACCTCTTGGGCCTCCACATAATTTTTAACAGGTCTCACCTCTTGGGCCTCCACATAATTTTTAACACGTCTCACCTCTTGGGCCTGCACAAAATGTTTAAGAGGTCTCACCTATTGGGCCTCCACATAATTTTTAACGGGTCTCACCTCTTGGGCCTCCACAAAATGTTTAACAGGTCTCACCTCTTGGGCCTCCACAAAATGTTTAACAGGTCTCACCTCTTGGGCCTCCACAAAATGTTTAAGAGGTGTCACCTCTTGGGCCTCCACATAATTTTTAACAGGTCTCACCTCTTGGGCCTCCACATAATTTTTAAGAGGTCTCACCTCTTGGGCCTCCACAAAATGTTTAAGAGGTGTCACCTCTTGGGCCTCCACATAATTTTTAACAGGTCTCACCTCTTGGGCCTCCACATAATTTTTAAGAGGTCTCACCTCTTGGGCCTCCACAAAATGTTTAACAGGTGTCACCTCTTGGGCCTCCACATAATTTTTAACAGGTCTCACCTCTTTGGCCTCCACATAATTTTTAAGAGGTCTCACCTCTTGGGCCTCCACAAAATGTTTAACAGGTGTCACCTCTTGGGCCTCCACATAATTTTTAACAGGTCTCACCTCTTGGGCCTCCACATAATTTTTAAGAGGTCTCACCTCTTTAGCCTCCACACAATTTTTAAGACGTCTCACCTCTTGGGCCTCCACAAAATCTTCCATGAGCCTCTGGCCAGCCCACGGCCTCTTCCTGCCTTTTGCGGTCCTACGCATCCCTCAACATCCCCACTGCTTTACCTGCTAGACATGACACTGGGCCAGGTCGGGTCACTGACATCTCTAGCGCCAACAATTTGGGCATTTTAAGGCTTCTGCATGTGTTTGAGTTGTTTTTACATTTTAAAGAAGACATGTCTGACCACATTTCACACACACACACAATGACAATTAGGGGTGGGGTCTATTTGCTTTCCCCCTTGCCTATGCCATCTGAGGTTGTCATAGGCAACGTGATTTTAAGGGGTGCAGAATTTCATCTTCTTTTTTGTCTAGTTTGGCTTGGGGTCCATGGCAATGTAGAGGAAAGAAGGTTTCCTTGTATGGTCTCACTTTACAGAGAGGTTATATTGTGTTTGGAGTGTATTGTTGAGAGGCTGTGCTAGTGGCGTAATAGTGCGACTTGGGCGCGTTATATGCACCCAGACATGCTTCCCCTGCTGTCCCAGTTGCATTCCAGCAGTGTTGGCATCCTTTTCTGAGGTTCCAGGGTGGACTTGGTGACCTCCAAGTGGTCGAATTGAGATTTCCAAGTGGCGAGCATTTTTTCCCCATAGACTTTAATGGGATTCGATATCTGGTCGAATAGTCGAATTTCGCAGTCTATTCGAATCGAATTTCGAAATTTCGAATATTTCACTACTCGCTCATCTCTAATAATTATACATTTAGGATAAATGTTGAAGCTTAGAATACTAAGTATGTAAACTGCTTTTTAGACGGGAATGAAGAGCTTCCCTGTCGTGGACTGCTGTTCCCTGCTCTGATTACATCTCCATCCTGATGCATTGTAACATAGTTATACAGAAACACTCTGATCTTATCCTCTAGGGCTAATGGGTAACAGCTTTTAGTTGATTTTTTCTCTTCTCCTGGCTGAATGATGATACATTTAAAACAGTGCTCCCATGCTTTTTTGTTGAGCCATTAACCACTCAATTAGACTATTAGCCTATTTTTAGTGTACAGAAGGACCACCTCTTAATCAGATTGTAAGGAGCAGTAATTGTATTTAGCCAATCTATGGGCTCCTGGGCTGCCAGGGGAATATTTTCACAAGTCCAGAAAATGTTGGCAAAGAGAGGGATTAACTATTTACTACTGAGGCTTACTTTCTCAGCAAAGTAAAGAACGGAGAAATAATAAATGACTGGAAAAGTGATTGATATTGGTAAATATCTGGTAAGCTCGATCTCAATTATGTTGGTTAGGCATGGTATGGTGCAGTCTTGCTGGTTAAGTATATGATAAATATGTATTTTTTTATTGCCATAATATAAGGTAGATGACACTCTTTGGAAGTTGTCATCCAACCCACAACAGCAGATCCTTAACCCTTTCATGACCGGACCTATAAAAGGCCTGAATGTCCAGGCAACTTTTTGTGATTTGGGCACATGGTGGTTTAGTGACCCTAATTTTTTTTTTCGTTTGAATACGAAAATAATGTTTGCAATTTTTTTTACTTGACACTTAGGACTTATTATTAGAATGGTTTTTTTTAAAGATATATTATATTTTTTATGTGTAATTTAGACAAAAACAGCTAATTCTTATTAAAAAAAAGTAATTTTTTATAATTATAGATTTTTATTTTTTAAATATTAAAACTGACACACAAATTAATTATTGCAATGGGTTCCCTATTTGATGATGATCGTTTTGATATATAGCATGTATAGATTTTATTTGACGGGGCGACTATGGTGACTGTTTCCATTGGCGACTGCGTGTTTAATTTTTTTTTTTTTTACACTTTTTTTTGTTTGTTTTTTATTTATTTTTTTTACTTATATATTAATTTATTTTTGACAAATAATATGTCACCCAGGAGGTCATTAAAAGACCTCTGGAGGACTGACTTTTTTTTTTTAACACTTTTTTTTCCCACTGTTTCCACTGTAACTCGGGCATCCACAGCTTCTTTCATGTAATAAACCGCTCCTGTCTTCTCCTCAGGGTCCCCGCTCTGTCTGTGAGCCGGGACCCGACCTGCTCCTGCTAGATCGCAGGAGCAGGAGCTTTAATCCCAGCGCTGATCAGCGCTGGGTTTAAAGGGCCGCCTGCACGTGTATATACGTGCTATCTGCACGGGGCATGTGCAGATAGGACGTATATACACCGATGGCGGTCGTCAAGGGGTTAAAAATACCTTTAGCCAGTTTACTTACTGGTCTCCAAACAGATCAAATTGAGAACAGTAAAGCAAATTTCTGACCAATCTTTTTGCCTGGCAAGCTAGGGAACGAATACACAGTATTGCTTACTTAAAATATGTATCACTATGTCTTCCATTGGAATATGCCACTTGGTTCTTCTTGGGTTGGGAGTTCCTTTTATTGGAACCTGTAATGGGCAATTTGTGTGGAACTAACCGGTTTTCCTTTGGGCTATCCCTAAGGGCATTAACCTGGAAATCTCGTCTTCACTACAGATGAGCCAATAGGCTGCTACTTCAGAGTGGTGTGACACTGAGGAGATACCGATCTGAAGCACTAAGATGTCAGAAAATATTCGTAGTCACGTAACAGGCCAAGGACAGCATAGGAATTTGTTCATATCCGAGAGACTAGTCTGAGACCAGAGCAGGCAGCAATGGATCAATACGGAAGGCAAGCTAAGGTCCAGATTGCAACGGAGTGTCAGATTCGGTAACACAAGCAGAAGTTTGATACGCGGCAGATGGTCAGAATAGCACTGATAACTAGCAAACTAAGAAACATATTGCTCAGGCACCTCTCTCTGGGAAAAAGTGCCTGAACGACATACAGATGCCCAGCCACTTTTTTTATATGGATTTGTCAGCTACCACATAATTATGATTGCAATTCATTATTCCCCCAAATCCCTGCACTGTCTTACTGGAGTGAGGACATCATGAACCTTACTTTGCCTTGATTATTTGAAGATTTCAACTGCACCCTCAGTAATATACACTACCGTTCAAAGGTTTGGGGTCACCCAGACAATTTTGTGTGTTTTCCATGAAAACTCACACTTTTATTTATCAAATGAGTTGCAAAACAAATAGAAAATATAGTCAAGACATTGACAAGGTTAGAAATAATGATTTTTATTTGAAATAATAATTTTCTCCTTCAAACTTTGCTTACCTCCACCATGCTTGACAGTTGGCGTCAGGCACTCTTCCAGCATCTTTTCAGTTGTTCTGCATCTCACAAATGTTCTTCTGTGTGATCCAAACACCTCAAACTTCGATTCGTCTGTCCATAACACTTTTTTCCAATCTTCCCCTGTCCAATGTCTGTGTTCTTTTGCCCATATTAATCTTTTCCTTTTATTAGCCAGTCTCAGATATGGCTTTTTCTTTGCCACTCTGCCCTGAAGGCCAGTATCCTGGAGTCGCCTCTTCGCTGCAGACGTTGACACTGGCGTTTTGCGGGTACTATTTAAGGAAGCTGCCAGTTGAGGACCTGTGAGGCGTCTATTTCTCAAACTAGAGACTCTAATGTACTTGTCTGGTTGCTCAGTTGTGCAGTGGGGCCTCCCACTTCTCTTTCTACTCTGGTTAGAACCACAATGTACCATTAGAACACTAGAGTGATGGTTGCTGGAAATGGGCCTCTATACACCTATGTAGATATTGCATTAAAACCAGACGTTTGCAGCTAGAATAGTCATTTAACACATTAACAATGTATAGAGCGTTTTTCTGATTAATTTAATGTTATCTTCATTGAAAAAAACTGTGCTTTTCTTTCAAAAATAAGGACATTTCTAAGTGACTCTAAACTTTTGAACGGTGTATATGTCCATGCCCACTACCGCTCCACTACTCCTGAAGGTCAAGGCTGTTGCTTTGCTAACTTTCTCTTAGGCTCCAGGTTGCGGTCAACAAATCTAATCCAGAATCTAAACTCAGCGAATGGTTTATCCTTCTCAACACTCAGTTTCTTCAAGGTGGAAATGGGTGTAGGAGTTTCAAGGGTCTCTCCATAACAATACATTTGGGAAGCAATAACATATACCATGTTGCCTGACTGAAAAAAAACATTGTGCTCTAGCCTGGGACATAGTATATAACCGTCACCAATGAGGCCTGTAGAATAGAGCAGGAGATAAATGTATGGAGTAAAAAAAAATCTGTCACTTGCAAGTGGAGAGTTCTAACATAGGAAATGGTGAAATAGTACATAAGTGAGGAGTGCACTAACATCTATAGAAAAGGGTTGTATGTTGAGGGTAATGACTACGTTTGTAAAAGCATTGTAAAGATAATGGGAATAGAGTATCTATGACTGGAAAATAGAAGGATATTAGAAGTCTCCAAGGAGATTTCTTACCATGTGGAAGCAATTACAGATGCGACTTGAATAGACACATGAATGTCTACACAAGTCTGAAATGTATTCTGAATGAGCAGGTTAATCTTTTGATTACAGTTTTTCCAATTTAGAGGTGTCAAGTGGTCATGAGAATTAAACAACAAAAATGCAAACTATCTGAACTTCTTAGTGCATTTGTATATAGGATGGCAGTTAACGCAAATCATAAAATATACACAGATGGAGCTAACCTCCATCCCAGTACTCTCTAAATCCATTCTCAAAATCCTTTTCAACAATACTCCCTATGAGTGCCATGTTATGAAGTGCAAATTATAAGATGATGACCATTACTGTTGAAATAACCCATTGATTTTAGGGTGCTGTATTGTGAGCAGCCGGACAGGCATCTGAGAGGCTCAAAATAAGTTCAGGTGCTTGTAGCTTCTAGTAGTAAAAGGTTGTTTTTTTTCATCTCATACAACCTTTTACAAATAAACATGCTATGTATATATTCTTCACTGCCTGCATTTACATTTCATTGCCCTCCAAGATCTTCAGGAGAAATGAATTTCAAGGTTTTCAGGCTGTGTGTACTATGTGTAACCAGAGTAATTTTAATCAAACATAATATATGAAGAAATTATATTTAATGTTTATGAGATTTCCAGGACGCAGCATTATTATTTCTTTTCTCATATGTGTACGGCACTAAACAGGAGGTCTGGACACTTTTCCAATAATTGATATTGGCCCCTCACGTTTCTGCAGAGGTTTGTAACTGGAAACCTGATCATCAGCTTGCTGCAGAGGAAACAAATTCCTCTTAAGTAAGTAAATAACAAAATATTAGTGTAAAAATACATTGTAGGAGATGCCTCTCAGGTGGAAATTTCTCCACAGCAGTGTAGAAACAGACAGATATCAAGGAATATAAGCAGAGGAATAACTTGAACCTCCTGGACCCCAATGCAAACAGGACCTCTTGCAACATTTTCCTTTTATAATATTATATTATAATATTGGTATACCAGGGCCTAGGTGCAACCTCTGCCTCTTGATTCCCTGCTGCTACGTCCATGCATATACCTGTACAGTCATGGCCAAAAGTTTTGAGAATGATACAAATATTAATTTTTACAAAGTCTACTGCTTCAGTTTTTATAATGGCAATTTGCATATACTCCAGAATGTTATAAAGAGTGATCAGCTTAACAGCAATTACTTGCAAAGTCAATATTTGCCTAGAAAATGAACTTTATCCCCAAAACACATTTCAACATCATTGCAGCCCTGCCTTAAAAGGACCAGCTAACATCGTTTCAGTGATTGCTCCATTAACACAGGTGTGGGTGTTGATGAGGACAGGGCTGGAGATCAATCTGTCATGATTAAGTAAGAATGACACCACTAGACACTTTAAAAGGAGGCTGGTGCTTGGCATCATTGTTTCTCTTCTGTTAACCATGGTTATCTCTAAAACACGTGCAGTCATCATTGCACTGCACAAAAATGGCCTAACAGGGAAGAGTATCGCAGCTAGAAAGATTGCACCTCAGTCAACAATTTATCGCATCATCAAGAACTTCAAGGAGAGAGGTTCCATTGTTGCCAAAAAGGCTCCAGGGCGCCCAAGAAAGACCAGCAAGCGCCAGGACTGTCTCTTAAAAGTGTTTCAGCTGCGGGATCGGGCTACCAGCAGTGCAGAGCTTGCTCAGGAATGGCAGCAGGCAGGTGTGAGTGCATCTGCACGCACTGTGAGGCTTAGACTCTTGGAGCAAGGCCTGGTCTCAAGGAGGGCAGCAAAGAAGCCACTTCTCTCCAGAAAAAAATATCAGGGACAGACTGATATTCTGCAAAAGGTACAGGGAGTGGACTGCTGAGGACTGGGGTAAAGTCATTTTCTCTGATGAATCCCCTTTTCAATTGTTTGGGACATCTGGAAAACAGCTTATTCGGAGAAGACGAGGTGAGCGCTACCACCAGTCTTGTCTCATGCCAACTGTAAAGCATCCTGAAACCATTCATGTGTGGGGTTGCTTCTCAGCCAAGGGAATCGGCTCTCTCACAGTCTTGCCTAAAAACACAGCCATGACTAAAGAATGGTACCAGAATGTCCTCCGAGAGCAACTTCTCCCAACCGTCCAAGAGCAGTTTGGCGATCAACAATGCCTTTTCCAGCATGATGGAGCACCTTGCCATAAAGCAAAGGTGATAACTAAATGGCTCAGGGAACAAAACATAGAGATTTTAGGTCCATGGCCTGGAAACTCCCCAGATCTTAATCCCATTGAGAACTTGTGGTCAATCATCAAGAGACGGGTGGACAAACAAAAACCTACAAATTCTGACAAAATGCAAGCATTGATTGTGCAAGAATGGACTGCTATCAGTCAGGATTTGGTCCAGAAGTTGATTGAGAGCATGCCAGGGAGAATTGCAGAGGTCCTGAAGAAGAAGGGTCAACACTGCAAATATTGACTTGCTGCATTAACTCATTCTAACTGTCAATATAAGCTTTTGTTACTCATAATATGATTGCAATTATATTTCTATATGTGATAAAAACATCTGACAAATACACATAAAAACCAGAGGGCAGCAGAACATGCGAAAATATAATATTTGTGTCATTCTCAAAACTTTTGGCCATGACTGTAGGTGACGAACCAAGAAATCTGAATCATCCATAGAAATGATGCTTTTTTATATTATATATTATATTATTATTATAATATAAGGCTTTAGATGGACCCCTAGTGGTCATTATTGCTCAGAAAAAAAATTTGTGAAACCAGAATTAAAAAAAGATAGCACACATGGCATAATGAATCCGTGAGTCATAAATCCATTCTGTAGATTTTGACAGTTCTTTTGTCAGTTTCTTTCATAGGTTCCTATATGGTGTCTTTTTATTTAAAATAATCCTGAAATCTTGCAGTTTTCACTCTTGCCATTGTTATAATGGCCTTTCACTTGTACTGCTATACTGTCCATGCCAGCATTGGTTGCTTGTTTCTTTTGGTATTGCTCGGTGTATCCTGGTCCCAGTTACTTCTGATGTGAATTGTGCCAATATAGTTTTACTCCTCTTCAGTTCTGTATTGCAAGGGTTATTTATCCCTTTGCTGAGTGATGTTGCTTGTGTGCTATGACCTGCCCTTGTTGTGCAATTTTGTCATGTCTTTAATTTTTTGGAACATGTTTTGCTTTGGTCCATTTGGTGTCTGTTCTATGCATTTGATGTACTCTGTTTGCTTGACCTTGTCATGGATTGTATTTGCTCTGCTAGAGCCTGTGCCATACCTCCCAACTTTGAAAAGAAGGAAGAGGGACATTATGTCATTATCTTATTAGTAGAGATGAGCGAGCATACTCGTCCGAGCTTGGTGCTCATTCGAGCATTAGGGTACTCGTAAGTGCTCGCTGCTCGGACGAGTATCTCGCCATGCTCGAGGAAATGGCAACTTCCGCATCGTGCTTTTTTGGCGCCGAAAAACACAGCCAATCACAAGCCAGGAGACTCTGCGTACCACCCAGCATCACGTGGGGCCCTTACATGTCGATAGCAGGGGTTGGCTGGCCTAATCAGGTGACCCTGGAATATACTACCGACTGGCCGCGGTGCTCGGCTCAGATGCCGTCTGGATGTCGTTAGGGATAGAGCTGCTGCCTTTCAGGGACAGTGTTAGGGCCTGCATTTAGTTGTCTGTTAGGCAGGGATCACACACAAAGAACCCAACAGCCCTTCTAAGGGCTAGAAGACATTTTTTTTTGGTCACTTGGCTGGCTGGCACTAGTAGTGCAGCTATCGCCATATATAACCCCCTTTTTTTTAATGTTATATGTCAGTGATACAAATCCATTTCACACAGCAATGTGGAACCATTCTGTGTGTCACAGTTCAGTACACTCACTATTTTCTGTCCAGGTGACACTTTCTGTATGTCACCGAATACAACCAAGTCATTTGCTGCCTTTCACGTGTATGGCTTCATCCCAAAAATCTCTGTGCGACATTTGTCTGGGTCGCAGTCTAAATAGCTACCGTCAGTAGGGTGTCAGTTAGCTCTACGATAGTTTCTGCACGTCACGTTCCCAAAAAAACAAAAATACAAAAAAATATAGAAAAAAAATTAGTTTTTTGTTGTTTTAGCTGAGTGATACAAATCCATTTCACACAGCTGCGTGTAACCTTTCTGTGTGTCACAGTTCAGCACACTCACTCCAAACGGTATATCCTGTCCAGGTGACACTTTCTGTACGTCACAAAATACAACCAAGTCACCTGCTACCTGTCACGTATATATAGCTTGATCCTAAAAATCTCTGTGCAACATTTGTCTGGGTCGCAGTCTAAATAGCTACCGTCAGTAGGGTGTCAGTTAGCTCTACGATAGTTTCTGCACGTCACGTTCCCAAAAAAACAAAAATACAAAAAAATATAGAAAAAAAATTAGTTTTTTGTTGTTTTAGCTGAGTGATTTATCACTGAAAAAAGGTCTAAACGGGTATATCAAAAAATATATTATCACTGAGAAAAAAATACCCTATTAAAACATAACTTTTACTAGGTCTATTTAAAAGGATTCCACACACACACACAATTATGGTGCACAAAATATTGTGAATAAACAAAAGATAGACAGTTTCTGATAATAACCAGGGTTACCAGTATAAGTAGTTAGGCAGGTGATTAAAGTAAGGTTATACCACACGGATGGTCACTCACGGTTAGATGAGTTGTTCTGTAATGAAAGGGGCTTGTTCGTATCACATTATTCAGTCATCGGTGGCTGCAGCGTCTCTTCTCCGATACTGATTTCAACTTCACACTTTTCAGGCGGGCGGGATAAGGTCCCTACTTGGACTGTCCTGACCCTGCCTAAAAGCGGAGTAATCGCTCCGAAAGGGGCGGCCCCACTTATCGGTGGCTGTACCCTATATAATAAAATTCCCTACCTTCTGTGAATATCCCATCAGATGGTATGCCTGGATTAGCAGGTTACGTTGGTCATCTCTGGTATGCCCGAATTAGCAGATTGCGTTCATCGTCTCAACGCTTTTCCCCTTTAAAGATAAAACAGGTTCATCAGGAGACTCATATTTAGGCCCAATCGCCGTATTTGATAAAGTCAGTAAAGATCAAAGTACTGCCTACTCGTATGAGGATGTTGCTGTACTATTTAAAAGATCCCTCAGACGCGCCAAAGAGCGGGCGTGCAGTTTTCTCTACTGCGCATGCGCCCGTTACGTTGTGCCCCGTAAGGCTTGCCCTTAGTTCAAAGATACACTAATGACAGAAGTGCGCAGGCGCCCGTAATAACGACGCGCTCTACCAGATACTGCATTTCTAAAGGTGCGCAGGCGCCCGTCGTTCCCTTAGCCTTGCAAACACGCGAACCTATATGTCAAACTCCGCGTGTCTTGTCAGCTCCATGGTTTACAGATGATACCATGGTAATGCGGCTTTTAAGTAGTGTTTACTATGAGAATTAATATCATTAAGAAATCCTCTACTCTATAAATAGAGAAATATAGGTCAACCTATTAAATCAAAAACCAGTTATCTCATGAGGGAAAAATAACAATAGAAGTATATACTGACTATGTGGTAGTGGATTCCTATCTATGTTAAGTGGAGGCGGTCCATGCATCAATACTCGAAGATCATGATGAATGTAAAGATATAGTCCACCAAAACCCACAAAGATATCTATCGTCGTTAGGACCTATCACGGTCTAATATCGTTTACTTGTATGTCAGTCTAATCGCTATCAATAATGTATAAATCCAGAGAAGAAGCCTATAATTGAGGTATTATGGTAAATATATTCCTTGTTTACATCACTGTGTTTTCTTATTTTCTTTATTTATTTCACAGGAGTATCTACTTTAGATGAAGCTTGTAAAGGTAAGTAGCTCATTCAAACCATCCGGGTTTACTGTTTTAAGTCTAAACATCCATTCTGTCTCCTTTCTTAGTATCCTAATATCAAGGTCTCCACCCCTGGGGGTTGATCTTATTATTTCAACTACACAGAATGTGAGGGATCTGGGGTTTCCTGCATGTTTCTCATATACATGTGTTGCTATTGGGGTATCTCTTTTATGTTTTATATCCCCCAGATGTTCCCCTATTCGTCTCCTCAATTCTCTTTTAGTTTTCCCCACGTATTGCAGAGGGCAGGTGCATGTACATAGGTATACCAGGCCCGTTCTTTTACAATTAGCATAGTCACGGATCTGGTACCACTTCCCTGTCTTAATACTCTGAAAGCACTTCACTCTCTCGATATATGGGCACGCAATACAGCCACCACACCTAAACATGCCCAAAGGTTTTCTCTCAAGCCATGTGCCTTTCTTAGGCGGTGGTTGATAATGGCTGTGGACAAGTCTGTCCCTTAGGGACCTTCCTCGTCTGTATGTGATGGCTGGATGTTCTGGGATTATTTGATTAATATCTGGGTCCATTTTTAAAATGTCCCAATATTTTGTTAATATTTTATGTATTTCCCAGTTTCGATCATCAAAGGTGCCTATAATCCTTGTAGTGCTTTCTTTTTCTGTCCTTTTTTCTGCATTTAGCCGGGGATTCAGTAGACTCGTCCTCTCTTTTCCTTTTGCATAGTTATATGCCTTACTTAGGACAGATTTAGGGTAACCCCTTCTTATAAATCTAGACTGAAGTTCCCCGGCCTGGTGTTGAAAGTCATCATCCCCAGAGCAATTCCTCCGTATCCGGAGGTATTGTCCTTTCGGTATTCCACGCCTTTGGCTCAGGGGATGATGACTTTCCCACCTCAGAAAATTATTAGTAGCAGTGGGTTTTCTATATGTTCTTGTGTGTAGTGTCCCTTCCAGGAGGGTTATTTCCAAATCTAAGAAAGGCATTTTAGTTTCTCCTATTTCATAGGTGAAATGCATGCCTATGTCATTTATGTTAATATCTCTGACAAAGTTTATAAAAGTCTCTCTGGGACCGCTCCACAGTACAAAGATGTCGTCTATGAAGCGGCCCCAGAAAAGCACTCTTGAGGCCCAGTTGGTATCTTCTTTAAATATTACAGTGTCCTCCCACCAGCCCAGGAACAAATTAGCATAGGTAGGCGCACAGGCACTACCCATGGCTGTGCCCCTGAGCTGGTGGTAGAATCTGGAGTTGAAGAGGAAGTAATTGTGTCGTAAGACAAAATTAAGAAGATCCATAATCAAGATGTTATGGGCTGTATATTGAACACCCCTAGTTTTAAGGAAATGTTGAATAGCCTGTACACCTGCCTCATGGGGTATACTACTGTATAAGGCTTCCACATCTATTGAAGCCATAAGGGTTCCCTCCTCTAGGGTTAGGTCTTCTAATTTAGACAATAGATCAGAAGTATCTCTTATATATGAAGGAAGAGATACTACATATTCCCGCAATGCTTTATCTATGTATATACCCACGTTCTGGCTTAATGAATTAATTCCAGACACTATCGGGCGACCCTTTAAGGGTTCCAAACCCTTATGTATCTTTGGTAAAGCGTAGAACGTGGGTATAGTTGGTTGTTCCTTAAACATAAATTCAAATTCCTCCTTTGTAAGGAGTTGGTTGTCCACAGCCTCTATTAAAATCCCCTCCAACTCCCTATTATACGTATCCGTAGGGTCATTCAAGAGTAAATCATATCCATCCCTGTCCCTGAGTATTGTATTACACATGTTCAAGTATCTTTGATGGTCCAAAATCACTAGGTTGCCACCTTTATCAGATGGTTTTATAATTATCTCTGAGTCTTTCTCCAAGGTGAGCATAGCCCTGGTTTCGGACCCACTGAGATTTGATGTCTTCATCCTATTGTGATTTTCCAATATTTCAAAATCCTTAGTCACCATTTTAAGAAAAATATCGATGTTGCTAGTGTCTTGTGGGGGTGGGGTTCTTTTACTTTTCGGTTTAAGATCTGTAAATGGTCCATGTCCCCTCATTCTTTCGTTTTCATCCAAGAGGTCAGTTAATATTTTTACACCTGGTAAATCCTCAATTGGGATACCCAATCGCAAGCTCTCACTTGCATCATTGTTCTTAAAGAATTTTTGCCATTTTAATTTCCTGCAAAACAGGTGTATATCCTTGACCCATTGGAATGAATTATATTGTGTAGTTGGGACAAATGAGATGCCTTTTAATAGTATATTCGTTTCATCTACAGACAAGACCTTGCTTGATAGGTTAATTATTTGTCTCTCATCGGTTTCTAGTGCACCAAGGGCTACCGAACACAATCCCTTAACTGGTAAGGCATCCCCTCTCTTGATTCCAAAAAACCCCCCGATGATACTAATGGTCCAGATGGTCGTGAGGAGTCTTGCTCGCGTGACATTTCCCCTCTCTGTGGTCCCCATCCTCCCCTACGGCCTCTGCCCCGATTACCCCTGAATCTCCCTCTTATTTTAGGTCTTATTCCAGACAATTTTTCCCCGGATCTATCAGTATCTGATGTTTCTGGCTCTGATGACGAGATGTCTGTCTCAGGATAAATGGTCTTTTTTAAGTTTAGGTATGCTCTATTCTCTTTAAATTCTAACAAGTCTCTTCTAAACTGTTTATGTTTGCGGTCTTTCAGGGAGGAGGAGGAATTTGAATTTATGTTTAAGGAACAACCAACTATACCCACGTTCTACGCTTTACCAAAGATACATAAGGGTTTGGAACCCTTAAAGGGTCGCCCGATAGTGTCTGGAATTAATTCATTAAGCCAGAACGTGGGTATATACATAGATAAAGCATTGCGGGAATATGTAGTATCTCTTCCTTCATATATAAGAGATACTTCTGATCTATTGTCTAAATTAGAAGACCTAACCCTAGAGGAGGGAACCCTCATGGCTTCAATAGATGTGGAAGCCTTATACAGTAGTATACCCCATGAGGCAGGTGTACAGGCTATTCAACATTTCCTTAAAACTAGGGGTGTTCAATATACAGCCCATAACATCTTGATTATGGATCTTCTTAATTTTGTCTTACGACACAATTACTTCCTCTTCAACTCCAGATTCTACCACCAGCTCAGGGGCACAGCCATGGGTAGTGCCTGTGCGCCTACCTATGCTAATTTGTTCCTGGGCTGGTGGGAGGACACTGTAATATTTAAAGAAGAAACCAACTGGGCCTCAAGAGTGCTTTTCTGGGGCCGCTTCATAGACGACATCTTTGTACTGTGGAGCGGTCCCAGAGAGACTTTTATAAACTTTGTCAGAGATATTAACATAAATGACATAGGCATGCATTTCACCTATGAAATAGGAGAAACTAAAATGCCTTTCTTAGATTTGGAAATAACCCTCCTGGAAGGGACACTACACACAAGAACATATAGAAAACCCACTGCTACTAATAATTTTCTGAGGTGGGAAAGTCATCATCCCCTGAGCCAAAGGCGTGGAATACCGAAAGGACAATACCTCCGGATACGGAGGAATTGCTCTGGGGATGATGACTTTCAACACCAGGCCGGGGAACTTCAGTCTAGATTTATAAGAAGGGGTTACCCTAAATCTGTCCTAAGTAAGGCATATAACTATGCAAAAGGAAAAGAGAGGACGAGTCTACTGAATCCCCGGCTAAATGCAGAAAAAAGGACAGAAAAAGAAAGCACTACAAGGATTATAGGCACCTTTGATGATCGAAACTAGGAAATACATAAAATATTAACAAAATATTGGGACATTTTAAAAATGGACCCAGATATTAATCAAATAATCCCAGAACATCCAGCCATCACATACAGACGAGGAAGGTCCCTAAGGGACAGACTTGTCCACAGCCATTATCAACCACCGCCTAAGAAAGGCACATGGCTTGAGAGAAAACCTTTGGGCATGTTTAGGTGTGGTGGCTGTATTGCGTGCCCATATATCGAGAGAGTGAAGTGCTTTCAGAGTATTAAGACAGGGAAGTGGTACCAGATCCGTGACTATGCTAATTGTAAAAGTACGGGCCTGGTATACCTATGTACATGCACCTGCCCTCTGCAATACGTGGGGAAAACTAAAAGAGAATTGAGGAGACGAATAGGGGAACATCTGGGGGATATAAAACATAAAAGAGATACCCCAATAGCAACACATGTATATGAGAAACATGCAGGAAACCCCAGATCCCTCACATTCTGTGTAGTTGAAATAATAAGATCAACCCCCAGGGGTGGAGACCTTGATAATAGGATACTAAGAAAGGAGACAGAATGGATGTTTAGACTTAAAACAGTAAACCCGGATGGTTTGAATGAGCTACTTACCTTTACAAGCTTCATCTAAAGTAGAAACTCCTGTGAAATAAATAAAGAAAATAAGAAAACACAGTGATGTAAACAAGGAATATATTTACCATAATACCTCAATTATAGGCTTCTTCTCTGGATTTATACATTATTGATAGCGATTAGACTGACATACAAGTAAACGATATTAGACCGTGATAGGTCCTAACGACGATAGATATCTTTGTGGGTTTTGGTGGACTATATCTTTACATTCATCATGATCTTCGAGTATTGATGCATGGACCGCCTCCACTTAACATAGATAGGAATCCACTACCACATAGTCAGTATATACTTCTATTGTTATTTTTCCCTCATGAGATAACTGGTTTTTGATTTAATAGGTTGACCTATATTTCTCTATTTATCATCTGTAAACCATGGAGCTGACAAGACACGCGGAGTTTGACATATAGGTTCGCGTGTTTGCAAGGCTAAGGGAACGACGGGCGCCTGCGCACCTTTAGAAATGCAGTATCTGGTAGAGCGCGTCGTTATTACGGGCGCCTGCGCACTTCTGTCATTAGTGTATCTTTGAACTAAGGGCAAGCCTTACGGGGCACAACGTAACGGGCGCATGCGCAGTAGAGAAAACTGCACGCCCGCTCTTTGGCGCGTCTGAGGGATCTTTTAAATAGTACAGCAACATCCTCATACGAGTAGGCAGTACTTTGATCTTTACTGACTTTATCAAATACGGCGATTGGGCCTAAATATGAGTCTCCTGATGAACCTGTTTTATCTTTAAAGGGGAAACGCGTTGAGACGATGAACGCAATCTGCTAATTCGGGCATACCAGAGATGACCAACGTAACCTGCTAATCCAGGCATACCATCTGATGGGATATTCACAGAAGGTAGGGAATTTTATTATATAGGGTACAGCCACCGATAAGTGGGGCCGCCCCTTTCGGAGCGATTACTCTGCTTTTAGGCAGGGTCAGGACAGTCCAAGTAGGGACCTTATCCCGCCCGCCTGAAAAGTGTGAAGTTGAAATCAGTATCGGAGAAGAGACGCTGCAGCTACCGATGACTGAATAATGTGATACGAACAAGCCCCTTTCATTACAGAACAACTCATCTAACAGTGAGTGACCATCCGTGTGGTATAACCTTACTTTAATCACCTGCCTAACTACTTATACTGGTAACCCTGGTTATTATCAGAAACTGTCTATCTTTTGTTTATTCACAATATTTTGTGCACCATAATTGTGTGTGTGTGTGTGGAATCCTTTTAAATAGACCTAGTAAAAGTTATGTTTTAATAGGTTATTTTTTTCTCAGTGATAATATATTTTTTGATATACCCGTTTAGACCTTTTTTCAGTGATAAACTACCTGCCTAATGCCCCTGACAGGGGCTGGTCTTTCAGCCACTGAGCCAATCAGTGCAAGCCCCGCCCCCCATTTCCTCCAATGTCATGTGATCCTCCGTCTTCTTTGTCACTCATGGTTTTTGCCATCAATTTTCACAGAAAAATGAAGCTGGGCCCTATATATATAGTGGGGTTTTTGAACATCTAACCAAGGTTTACTAAATGATTCTTTAATTTTCTGAATTGTCTATAGCTTAACACATTTTGATGGGAGCAAAACTTTTAGTTAAACAGGGTATTATAGAGTAAAGTTCCCTTTATAAGACTGACTGACCTACCAACCACTGATTCCCAATAATCACCTAATCTAGAGAGGAGATGAGAGCTGCATTTTCATGCAGCTACTGCAGCAGCCCATGAGGAGCCAAAATGGAGGATGGAAGTGATCAGTCCCATTCAGTGTTAAATTAGTCAGCTGAGTACTCTGCTTGGTCTGTAGCCCCTCTCTCTGCTTTCCTGAACACACCTCTTAGCAGACATCTTCACAACCAAATAAAATAAGCAAATTAAAAAAATACAGCTATATAAACATTCAGGAGAACAGATAGAAGTGATGCAGACCAAGCCACCAGAGACCTTGTTTGACAGATTTTACACTGAATGGGACCGAGCAGTCTGCAATGCATGAGAATACATGCAAGCATCAGAAGACAAGTGAAGCAACATTTTTAATGAAACCCAGTTAAAAATATTTTTAACCAAAAATACATGCATTTTATTTAAAAATCCCCCCAAAAATGTCCATAGCCTATAATGTCAGAGAAAATGGATTGCTATTATGCCTTAACACTATAGTGTTTATGTTGTTCCAATTGTACATTATTAGCACAGGCAAAATAACTTCCCTACATCTTTATTGAGTCTTTATTGTGTTCTATTTTGACCTTTACTCTTAAAGGAGTTAACAATGATAACATTGAAAACCAGACATTATATAGCACCTGACAGTCTCTAACAAAGGTAGAACCAGGCTTGTACCTCACACCTCATCATTCGTTGCTCCAATTGCTCTGCTATATTTATTTCAAGCTGGCAGTTCAGGTCGTGTGTCTTTTGTAAGGGAGCATGTCCTTTCTCGTGGGGGTGTGTCCTTTTTTTCTGCAGCTCTCTTCCTGTAACTCTCACAACTTCTAACAGAAGATATGGCTGGTGGCAGTTAACCCTTTCACTACCTGCGCCTTACATGTGGGAACATGACACCAGCTTGCACGTGCAGCGGGCTTCATGGCTGGCAAGTCTCTTCTGTTTCAAACAGCAGAGACCTGCAGCTACTTACCGCAATTGACAATAATGCAGATCACGGTAATTAAAGGCATTAGATGCTGTGATCACATGAGATCACGGCATCCAATAGCGCTTAAATCCAGAAGCACGTGCTTCCGGGTTTTAGCACTATTAGATGCCGTGATCTCGATCTTAAAGCTGTAACCCTTGCTGAAGAGGCTTACAGCGTTCAATCTGCAATTCTTATTTTGGCCACCAGATGGCAGGCCAGGATAAGAAATGAGCAAAAGCCACTTAAAATGGAGTTTTAAAAATCCCTGATAAATCAAAATGAAAAATTAAAAAATTTCTATATGCTCATATATGAGCCTTAAAACAATCACAAAACATAAAAAAGTTAAAAAATATATTAAAAAAATATAAAAGTTTAACTCACCCCCCTTTCCGTATAATATAAAAAATAAATACCTAAATAACAATAAATATAAACATCATGGGTATCACCGTAACCGAAAACGCCCATACTGTGTAACGAAAAAAAGTAAAAATTGCTGATTTACCAATTTTTTCATTATTTCTCTTACCCCCAAAAAATGTAATAAAATGTGATAAAAAAATCATGCACACTCCAAAATGGTATCAATAAAAATGATGGATTGTCCCGCAAAAAATGAGCCCCTAAACAGCTCAGTGGATGTAACTATAAAAAAGTTATGGGGGTCAGAATATAACAATATAAGAATTTTTTCAAAGGTTAAATTTATTTAATTTAAATTTTTTAATTTAAAATTATTTAAACATATCAAACCTACACATATGGGGTGTCATTGTAATCATACTGACGCAGAGGAATGAAGGGCATGGGTCAGTTGTGCCACAAAAAGAACACCGTGGGAACAAAGCCCGTAAAATGGTGGAGGAATTGTGTTTTTTCCAATTCCACCCATTTAGAATTTTTTTTACAGATTCCCACTACATTTTATGCCATAATTAATGGGTACATTCAAAACTACAACTTCTCCAACTAAAAAAAGCCCTCATACAGCTATGTGAACAAAAATATAAAAAAGTTATGGCTCACGGAAAATAGGGAAGAAAAATGAAAACGCTAAACTGAAAAAACCTCCGGTATCCAAAGGGTTAAAGGATGGACCTGAGCATATGCGACCTCCTCGGAGAGGTGGACAGAGAAGTAAGGAAAAGAGAAAACAACAGGTGGCATTATACATTTTATTAAATAACTCAGTGGCTATAGTAAATTTTTAACTACATGTAATTACAAAATTACTCAGATTCAGGTGTTGGTTTGAAAAATGCAGGCCATATTTGTGGGATAACTCCTTTAATATAGTCAATAAATAAAACTTAACTTTTAAAAGCTGCTGTTTTTAGTCTAAAGTACATAGGCAGTTATACATACTAACAAACGCCAATATGACCATTGTAAGTGACACAACAGTAGTTAAAGTCAAACACTTGCACACAACATTATCTTCTAAATAATAATTTTAAATGTATCATTCAGCCATCAAAAGGTAGAAGTTTACATAACACAAAGTCATAGAGATCAGTGTTTACTTTAATGTTCAGATACATGATCAGCAAGCATTTTTTTCACTAAAGGTTCAGCTAAGGCCAATATCTGCATGGAGTTTGTATGTTCTCCCTGTGTTTATGTGGGTTTCCTCTGGGTTCTCCGGTTTCCTCCCACACTCCAAAGACATACTGATAAGGAATATAGACTGTAAGTAGAGATGAGTGAATCATTCAAAATTTTATTCGCTGAACATTCGTCGAACTTTTCATAATATTCGTATATTCGATGAATATATTTCTTTGAATCTGCGTACAAAATATACGTTATTATGTGGCATTTAGTGAACATTAGCGCACTAATAACGACCGTTCCATTTGAAAAGGTACGCAACTTCTTTGAACACGTACGCATGAGCGTACAAATTGCGTACGAAAATGACGGGCTTCGCTGGAGAGGAATGGTGGAGCAGGAGGAACGCTCTGAGTCTGACCCCTGGCTACATATGGATACTGTATCAGCAGATCATCCGGCTGAGACTGAGATGAGCGTGCCATCCACTCCACTATGTCATCCACTTTCTCCTCTACACTTTTGTGCCTTGGTGGGTTAGCCCGGTGGAACACTGGCCAAGTATTGCGAATACTATAAGTAGAAGCTCTGGCTACAGGTCCTTTGGCACTGCTGCCCTGTGCCACCTTCTCCTCGAGGTCTGGCTGGAACTGGACCTCTTTTGCTTATCCATTCCAGACATTTTTCACATCATTCTGTGGCCCTGCAGCTGGTCTGTTTCTTTGTCCCTGTCTCTCTCCCTGTCTTTCTCCCTATCTCTCTCCCTGTTTCACTCTCCCTGCCTGATTAATTACTAGCCCTGAACTGGCCCTGCACTTGCCCTGCAGTATCCCTGATGTGTAATATGGATTCCCTGAACAATTACACCCCAATTTCAACAACATAGGTCTCAGTGACTCAGAACTTCACACACAGTGCTTCTGCTCGTCTCAGCAGTCGCAGCAGAAGTGATGCGTCACTGGCTTACCGAGCCTGAGCCAATCAGAGCAAGCCCTGCCCACTAGGTCAGGTGACCGCTTTCTTCCCGGGCTTTTGCGCACGAATAACAAACTAACAGTAAAAGTTCACTAATTATTTGAATTTGTACACAACAGCGTATAGAGTAACTTATACGTTGCATTAGCGTACAATTTATCGGACAAGTACGTAGCGAATGCATAGAAAGCCTTAGGAACATTTTCGAATCTTAATGGAGCGAATCACCTAATATTCGGATTCGCTTCGCAGCTGAAAATTTCCAAGATTCGATACGCATCCACGAATTGACTAATAGATTCGCTCATCTCTAACTGTAAGCCCCATTGGGACAGTGTGATGCTAATGTCTGTAAAGCACTGCCGAATATGTCAGTGCAGTGAGTATAATAAATAATATAATAATACAAGTGTTCCCCTTAATTGATTATTATGCACTTTTGTTTGCATCCAAATTTGACCAATTATTTGCTTGTGTATAAAGTTCTATTAGTGTGCCATATTTGTGTTTTTTTTTTTTTTTTTTTGCCTGTTTCGTGTTCTGCAGTGGCAAACACAAAGCCTATATACAGAAACAACATCCAAGTCAGCAAATCTTTAAATGGTGAACTTCTTATCTCTACACACATAAATTACAGGCTCTCTTATCTTTGCTGCACATGCAGGGTACAACCACTTGCTGATGGTCCCCATTGCTAATACAGATAACCGATCTCCATTACTAACCGATTACCTTCTCCCACTGACAAAAAATAGCAACCTCTGTGTTGTCCTTTATCGTTCATAGTGACCTCCATTGTACCTCCCCTGTTCTAATTACCATTTGATGTCATGTTTTTACACTGCTCTGCATATATATGAAATATTGATGTATTGTACTGCATAAATCAATTCTTACTGAGGCCACAATGACCCTACCTCTGGGATAGCTCCTGATTTAACCATTCCGATTCCACCACTGAGCTACAGAAAATGTGTCATTGTGAGAGAGAAGTCACTGCAGATCATTGTGATATCACATTGTGCTAGCTGGAAATTTCCAAAGGAATACATGTAAATGCAATGAGTAACCTTAACCCAAGGCACAAAAGAACAAAACTCAATGACAATTTCTACTCTGCTTGCTCCATATTTATGAAATGGTTTAAGTCACATAGAAAACTCTTATGATCCAAGATCAGAAGACCAGCAGAATAAGCTGCTGTAATAAACAATATAGTTGGCAAGTGCAGAAACCAAAGATGACACTGCAGCCACTGCTGGAGACAGGAACATTTGCCAGCACAACCCACTGGAGAGTCAAATCTGTAGTATGAAGATTGCTGAAGTTTATTGACGTCTCATACAACAACACGTTTCAGGGCCCTTGGGCCCCTTTTTCAAGTTACAGAATTTGAAACTTGAAAAGGGTGCCCTAGGGCCCTGAAACACGTTGAGTGAGACTTCAATAAACTTCAGCAATCTTCATACTACAAAATGTTCCCGTCTCCAGTAGTGACCACAGTGTCATGTTTGCTTTTTGCTTTTCAACTTACCCGGATGCGGCTGGCATCCAGATCCAGGGTACCGGAACATGGCAGCAGCCTTTATATTTACGAGCCCACATTATAGATGTGCTTAATCTATTACAACCACAAAAGGTATGCCTTTATACACCACCCATTATGATCACTGTACTGTATATCCCTACCCTATGATTGCTCTTTCTGCCAGTTTGGCTATATAGTTGACAGGCTGATAGAAAGTGAGCTTAAAGTGAGATAGGTATGTAGAAGTGTGTGTTATTTATTTTATGCAAGTTTCAGCTATTAAAGGGGTTTTCTCACTTCAGCAAATGGCATTTATCATGTAGAGAAAGTTAATACAAAGCACTTACTAATGTATTGTGATTGTCCATATTGCCTCCTTTGCTGGCTGGATTCATTTTTCCATCACATTATACACTGCTCGTTTCCATGGTTATGACCACCCTGCAATCCATCAGCAGTGGTGCTTTTTTCAATATTGTGCAAGCATGGCCACTGGTCTCTAGTGGCTGGGACCGCGGGAGTGCGCCTAGTTCAGCACTTTTTTTCTCTAGTGTGCAAGCACAGCCACTGCTACAGGATTACAAGGTGGTCGTAAACCATGGAAATGAGCAGTGTATAATGTCATGGAAAAATTCATCCAGACAGCAAAGGAAGCAATATGGACAATCACAATACATTAGTAAGTGCCTTGTAGTAACTTCCTACATGATAAATGGCATTTGCTGAAGTGAGACAACCCCTTTACCTAGTATAATTGTCAATGTGTGTGTGGACATACACAGGGGTTTGCAACCAAGCCTACTAGTAGGAAAGAATTTTCTTAGCGCTATCTTGATACAGAAGTGGGTGGAGCACCTGTTCTGGGTGGTCAGTGTGAGTGCATTGGATAAAGGCAGATGGTCAAGTGTGTAGTGATAAGAATCCATTCCAACTAGTCAGTTAGTGTTTTGGGCATGGTACTTAACACTGCCAGAGATGTGTAGTGAGAGTGCAAGGAAAATTTGTGCACAGAGTCTCATAAGCAGTAAGGAACCAGGAGATATTGCACCTGAAACAGAGTATCTCAGACAGAGAAATGCAGGGAACTTAGGAGGACAGAAAGCTTGGACACATTCCTCCCCTTCAGATTGCTACCACTGAGTATCATTAAAAAAGAACTGTGCCACTGCAGGTGCTGAGATTTACAATGCAAGTTAAATAAACAGACTATTGTCTAACCAGACATTGTTGCTCTGTGTTCCATCCTTTTGAAAAAGAAGATGTCTGCCCCATCTTAACAGGTAAATGAAATATTAATTTGCTCAAATTATGTTGCAAAAGATTGCATTAGAAGTATATATAGGCCCATGAAGTTCAAAGTTACTTAGTGGTACATGCAACTAGAATGGGTAATTTAAACCCAGTGGACAAAGGAAGCAACTCAATGGCAAAATCAGTGCTACTTCATGCTTAAAGGGGTTCTCCGGAATTAAGAAAATGAAAATAGTTAAATATTGCTTTATTATAAACATATTCCCAACTACCTTTCATTAGTTATAATGGCTCATTTTTTCTAGGGAGCAATCATCAGGGGAAATAAAATGGCCACCTTCCTATTAGGCTCCATTCACACTTTCAACGGGGCCGCAAAAGATGCGGATGGCACACAGTGTGCCGTCCGCATCCGCACTTCCGTTCCGCGGCTCCCGGAAAAAATAGAACATGTCCTATCCTTGTCTGAATACACGGACAAGAAAAGGCATTTCTATTATGTGCGGTCCGCAAATTGCGGAACGCACATGGCCAGTGTCCGTGTTTTTCAGATCCGCAAATTGCGGATCCGCAAAACACGGACACCGGACACATGGACGTGTTAATGGTGCCTTAGTCCACACAAAACCTGTCGTAATCACACAGCAGGACAAGTTACTTCACAACACTGAGCTATAGTCTGTCTTTTCTGTACTTCATATCTCCTCATGATCTCCATTCCTACAAAGATTCAGCTAACGTTCTTATCATCTGTATTCAGGATCATAATCCCTGACAAGTAGGAAAGAGCCTCAACTATCTCAGTGTTGTGAAGTAACTTGTCCTGCTGTGTGATTAGGACAGGTTCTGTGTGCACAATTGGATGGTGGCCATTTTGTTTCTGCTAATGATTGCTCCCTAAACAAAATGAGCTAATAAAACTGAATGAAAGGTATTTGGGAATATATTTATAATAAAGTAATATTTATGTATTTTAATTTTCTAAATTTCTGGAGAACCCCTTTAAGAACTACCTGTTTGATCCAACAAAGGAAGAAAAAACAAAGGCTGTTAATATTAGGGATGAGCAAACCCGTGGGTGTTCAGGTTCGATGGGTTTGGCAGAACATTGGTTCAAACTTCAGTTCGGGTAACCGAACTTGACCCAAATTTGACCCTGAACCTGAACCCCATAGAAGTGAATAGGGAACAGAACTTTAGGGCTGTAAAATAGTCATAGAAAGGGCTAGAGGGCTGCAAAAGGAAGCAAAATCAGGGTAAGAGCAGCACATTGCCATGTAAACAAATGTGGATAGGGAAATTACTTAAAATAACATAGAAAAAAAAATCTTGAACCAGGAGGCAGAAGTCCAAGTGGAGTAGGAGGTTGAAGAGGCTGTGGACGTGGTGGTGTAGGTGATAGAGGTGGAGAAGGAGGTAGCCAACATTATTTTTGTTTTATGTATGTTTTTCTTATTTTTATGCAATACTGACATTTTATGTGTCGTAGTTGAACTGGACTATTTCCATTTGTTTTTTTAACCCCTTTGTGACTTTGACTGTATATGTACGGCGGAGGTTGCATCTTCAAACATGGCACATCTTCAAACAGCAGAGACCCGAGGCACATGTATGGTATCAGCCATAAGGCTGATCGGATATATTTCACCTCTCAGATGCCATATTCAAATGTGACCAAGGCATCTGAGCAGTCTGGAAGTGGGAGCCACGCGCTTCCGCTCCTGTAACAGTTGTTATGCTGTACTAATAGACTGAAGCCTCAAGCAGGCCTTGGTAGTTATTAGTGAAATATGCCAATAGAGGCCACCAGGTGGCAGCATTGTATTGTTAGATTAAAAATGAAGCGTTCAATGATGGCTATATAGCCATCAATGAACACAATGGACAATGATTGCCAGTTATAGTCATAGGGTGACTTAAGAAAAGTAAAAAAAATAAATAAAAAAATAAAAGTGTGTTTAAAAAAATAAAAAAAAATATGGGGCTCCTTTCACATGAGCGAGTTTTCCAAGCGGGTGCAATTTGTGATGTGAACGCATAGCACCCACGCTGAATCCTGACCCATTCATTTCAATGGGTCTGTGTACATGAGCGTTTTTTTCACGCATCAGTTCTGCGCTGGGTGAAAAACACAGCATGTTCCATATTCTGCATTTTTCACGCAGCCCTGGCTCCATAGAAGTGAATGGGGCTTCAGTGAAAAACGTATTGCATCCTGAAGCAAGTGCGGATGCAGTGCGTTTTTCACTGATAGTTGCTAGGAGATGTTGTTTGTAAACCTTCAGTTTTTTATCATGGGCGTGAAAGACGCATCAAAATGTATTGCATCCGCGCGGAAAAAACTGAACAACTGAATGCAATCGCAAACAAAACGAACTGAACTTGATTGCAAAATGCAAGTGTTCCTGAACGCATCCGGAACGCTCGGGTGAAAGGGGCCTAAAAGTTCAAATCACACCCCTTTCCCTGAAATCAAAATACTTAACCAATAGTAAAATACATATCTTGGGCATTGCTGAGTGCAAAAATGCTCATACTGTTAAAATATAACAATATTTATGCAGCTAAGGGGCATAACAGGAAAAAATAAAAATGGCAAATTTTATCACTTCAACTCCCCAAAAATATTTTATAGAAAGTGATAAAAAAAAGTCACACAAACTTTAAAATGGTATCACTGAAAACTAAAGATTGCCCTGCAAAAAAATGCATAGCTACAAAAGAGTTAGGCCTCTTTCACACGAGCGTCACGGATTAGGTCCGGATGCATTCAGGGTGCGTTCAGGAAAACTCGCACCATTTTGCAAGCAAGTTCAGTCAGTTTTGTCTGCGATTGCGTTCAGTTGTTCATTTTTTTCCGTGCAGGTGCAATGCGTTTTGATGCGTTTTTCACGTGCGTGATAAAAAACTGAAGGTTTACAAACAACATCTCTTAGCAACCTTGCTTCAGGATGCAATGCGTTTTTCACTGAAGCCCCTTTCACTTCTATGGAGCCAGGGCTGCGTGAAAAACGCAGAATATAGAACAAAACGCTCATGTACACAGACCCATTGAAATGAATGGGTCAGGATTCAGTGCGGGTGCTATGCCTACACGTCACACATTGCACCCGCGCGGAAAACTCGCCGTGTGAAAGGGGCCTAATAGGGGTCAGAATATGATGATGAAAAAAAAATTGTCAAGGTTTTTTAATTTTTTTTTCAGTATTGAAACCCAAGAAAAACTATACAAGTGTGGTATCTTTGAAATCATACTGACCTGGAGAATGAAGGTAAAAGGTCAATTTTACTGCATAGTGAATGCTGTAAAAAAAAAAAAAACTGAACGAAAACACAAAATTGGA
This sequence comes from Rhinella marina, assembly GCA_900303285.1. Classification (NCBI taxonomy): domain Eukaryota; kingdom Metazoa; phylum Chordata; class Amphibia; order Anura; family Bufonidae; genus Rhinella; species Rhinella marina. Next base: position 52,002 of record ONZH01023626.1, on the reverse strand, counting down.
CAATCACCTGGTCCTATGAGGGTTAAACGCATTGCAAAGTTTGTACCTGATCTGATGTATTTTCCCATGTCACAGTCACCATATATTGCAGTGGATAGAGTCTAGTGACAAGTCTGTATTTTGTTTCTTAAAAAGTATTGAAAAATGTATTACAAAAATTCTATTTACCACAGACTAGCATACCAGACGTATTGTTCTGTGTCACTCACTGTTAGGCTTCATTCACACGACCGTATGTGTTTTGCGGTCCGCAAATTGCGGATCCGCAAAAAAAACGGATGATGTTCCGTATGGCATTCGTGTTTCCGTTTTTTTTGCGGATCCATTGTAACAATGCCTATCCTTGTCAGCAAAACGGACAAGAATAGGACGTTTTATCTTTTTTGCGGAACGGAAATAAGGACATACGGAAACGGAATGCACACGGAGTACCTTCCGTTTTTTTTGCGGACCCATTGAAATGAATGGTTCCGCATACGGTCCGCAAAAAAAACAGAACGGACACGGAAACAAAATACGGTCGTGTGAATGAAGCCTTATATTGTAGTATAAACAGTGCAGAAATCTTCCCCCAAAAGGGATAATTTTTGGACTTTTTTAATTTTACATTTTTAAGAAACACTACAGTGCAGTGTCTTTAAACAGACTGTTTGTTACTATCGACAACCATGCATTTACTTAGAGTCATATATGTCAATTCTCCATTACTAATGCGGTCTTGGCATTAAAGAGTTTGAAAAGGGTTAGATACAGTGCTAGGAAACCTCAGAGTGTCATACATTACTTCACAGGACATTCTGAGCACTTTTGATTTGGGTCATAGTTGTTCATACCCGAACCCAATCTGTCAACCAATTTGTTTCAATCCAACCTGAAAGAAATGTGGTCATCTCTACTAGTGACTAGAGATGAGCGAACGTGCTCGTAACGAGCACTGTACCGCTCAGCTCCCCTGCGCTCGCATGGGCGCAGGCAGCCGCTTCCGTCGGGTGAGGAGGACAGAAGCGGCTGCCTGCGCCCATGCGAGCGCAGGGGAGCCGAGCGGTACAGTGCTCGTTACGAGCACGTTCGCTCATCTCTACTAGTGACCATACAGTTCTTCAATAAATGAATCCTTACATATGTGGTTAAACTTAAATTTATATTTAATCATTGTGAAAGCCCAGTATTTCTGATCTCTGAAGTTTTAGCGTAAACACTGACAGGCTCATGCATAAAATCAATATACACTATATACTATAAATGTATAATATATGCATATGAAATGGATCCTCTGTTTGCTTTGTACCACCTGTTTTGCATTGAGGTGACTGACAGTTGAACAGAATGCATCTGAAACAATTGTAGCTCAACCACTATTTACACATTGAAGTAGGGAAATGCAGTTTTAGAGGCTCAACAGAACATAGAAAGAAAACATTTATAAACTGTAGCTACGGTATTTAAAGCAGCAATCCAGATTAAACAAAAAATACTGCCAATGGTGGGAAATGCTATTAATTAATGTAGCATCTCTACTGCAGCCAGGTAAACAAAGCCTGGTGGCGATAACTGGAGTGGTGACAATGATCTAATAGGTAAGTTATGCTACTTTTATTATTTTATTGCATTTCCTACTATTGCTTTTTTGTGTTGTTGAACCCAGACAACCCATTTAAGTGTCTATCCTAGTTCCTTCTAAGTGATTGGTTACCTATAGAGATGAGCGAACGTGCTCGTAACGAGCACTGTAGCGCTCGGCTCCCCTGTGCTCGCATGGGCACAGGCATCCGCTTCCGTCGGGTGAGGAGGACGGAAGCGGATGCCTGTGCCCATGCGCACGTTCGCTCATCTCTAGTTACCTATTTTCAAAAATCTCCTTGATTAGCCTTATAACAACACATGAGAGATGTGGCAAGGGCTCATGCACTAGGAACAGTGTTACTGAAATCAATTAATAGAGGGATATTGGAGAGGGAGAGTACAGAGAGAATGCAGGGAGACTGCAGGGAGAGTGGAGGGAGAGTGCAGGGAGACATTCAGCTCAGTTTTATTTATTTCTACAGTTACTTATTCCTATATCAGCCATAAACTAAGATATGTAATTCAATACCAATAAGTTGGAAGCCTTTATTATTTCACTGCCAGCTTGCCAACCAATACCATCCAGTCTGCACTCCTTAGGGGGGCTAGGTCTTAATAATGACCATCCTCATCTTTTGCTGGCTTAACTTCTTCCAAATCATCCTTCTTGGTCCCCATATCCTAGAAAAGTCAGAAAGATGTAGAGAGGAGGAGCTGGATGTTCCTGATTACATATTCTCATCGATATTAGATGATGTGGGTAATGAAGAAAAGCAGATGGCAGAAGAAGGGCTCCCACCCGTATAGAAGGAGAGCACTGGGGTTGGAGAAGTGGGTATGCCAGAGCTGATTAATATTCAGTGTTTACTGTCAAATATCCTGTAGGAGATTGCAGGCCAGAACAGCAATAATATGCATATTGTCCTCTACCTAATCAGCCAAACCCCAGACCATGAACAGCCCCTGTTTAAAGGTGCATTAATGGTGCCGCATGGCCAATAAAATGAAGACTAATTATACAGTATATTATTAAATAAAAGGCAGCTGTGGGTTAACTGGCCATGTGGTTCTTCACCACAGCATGGCTGCAACCTGGCCATACTCCATGTGGTCATACCCTAAGGCAGAGTGGCCTGGGTATACCTGATTTATAGCAATTTGTGATGAATTAATTCAAAACTAATAGAATTTCTTGTCGAACTTCGGTGAAGCTGCCAAATCAAATTTTTCAAAACATCGCTCATCTCTAGTTATTAGTCTAAACTTTAGAATGTGATCTTTTAAAATGCTAGATCATTTTTATCCAATAGGGGGAATATTTTGATTTTAATGGCATGGCAATGCTGTATAATAGTGTTAGGGAAAGGGGAATGGGGGGAGTTATTTTCCAGTTTCTTTGTTTCACTTGCCCTGTATTTAGCTCTATCCATTTTCCCATCATCTCTGACCAGCTTCCCTGTCCCTGCTGAAGAAAAGCATCCATACTGCATGATACTGCCACCACCAGGCTCCATGATCGGGGTGGTGTCTTTAGGGTCATGTGTTAGTTTTCGGCCACAAATAGCATTTTGCATTTAGGCAAAAAAATTAAACTTTGGTGTCATCTGAGTAGAGCACCTTCTTCCATATGTTTGCTGTGTACCCTACATGGCTTATGGCAAACTGCAAATAGGACATTTTACGGTTTGCTTTTAAAAATGGCTTTCTTCTTGCCACTCTTCCATAAAGGCCAGGAGTACAGGACTAATAGTGTCTTGTGGACAGATTCTCCCACCTGATCTCTGGACCTCTGCAGCATTTCTAGGGTGACCATGCTTGTCAAATTAGTTCTTTCCTTGTCTGGGCTGTCAGTTTAGTTGAAAGGCCGTGTGTTGGTCAGATGATGGATTAAACAATGCTCTGTGAGATGTTCAGGGCTTGGGATATTTTTTTTATAACCTACCCCTGCTTTATACTTCTCCACAACTTTATTCCTGACCTGTCTGGTGTGTTCCTTTGTTTTCATGATGCTGTTTGACCTCTGAGGCCTTCACAGAACAGCTGTAGTTATTCTGAGAATAAATGACACCAGGTGGACTCTATTTACTAATTAGGTGACTGCTGAAGGCAATTGGTCATACTGGATTTTATTTAGGAGTATCAAAGTACAGTGGGCTGCATACAAATGCACGCCACACTTTCCAGATTTTTAATTATTACAAATTTTAAAAACCATGTATAATTTTCTTTTCATTTCACACATACTCACTACTTTGTGACTTTGTGTTGGTCTATCACATAAAATCCCAATAAAATACATTTAAGTTTGTCCAAAGGGTATGATGGTGCTGTGTGTATGTGTGTGTGTGTGTGTGTATATATATATATATATATATATATATATATATATATTATATATTTATACACACGCACACCCTCTTATCTTGGAAGAGGATTGACTGTTTCTATGGCAACTAATACATTTATGCATGGGAATATCACTGGACAAGTTATTTCTTTGGCTCCTTAACTTCTCATTTAATGAAACTATACAAGTCCTTTAGTTCAAAGGCTACATTTTGCTTTAAACACATTCTAGTCTCTGAAATAAAACAAATGTTATATTTAATACCTAATACATAGGTATAAAACTACTCAAGGTGAACTCATAATCAGGATCGGCATAATAATCATTCATTCATTCATTCATTAAAATAAATAAATTGTTTTGCTGTATAGATTTTAAAAGGCCATATTTCATACACTCCAAAGATAAAGATTATGTGCCAAGACAAAACAAAAGCTGTAATTCTGCCTTATCTCTTAGGTTGCATAGTATTTTACTTGTAAGAGGAGCTGTTTGTACTTCAGATCTGCTATTCGTTTTGTAAATTGAGATATAATGCCAGTATTAGTATAAAATAACTAAAAAGTCAATTATTTGCAAAGTGGCATACATTTTCACATAAATTATTTGTTTATTTACGCTAAAAGAAATGGTATTTGAAGGTGAACACAAGCAAATTTTGATAGATAGATAGATAGATAGACATAAAAATATTTTTATATTGCTATTTTGGATATTGGACTGTTTCCTCAGCCGCTGGCACCCGGTTCACTATTTACTTGTCTGTGCAGTCCACATATTTGCTTTTTTGGGTTGATAGATAGATAGATAGATAGATAGACAATTGAGAACGGTCCTAGTAAGCGGACCGAAACATTGCATGGATGAATAAAGGATCACACATTTTTTCACTCTATGGCTGTGACGCAGACTTTTTCTTTTTAATTGGTAATAGATGTTTGGTTGCATCTTGACTGCTAGCACTCCTTTCTACCATTATAATGATGGTGCCACCCTTAACCTTCTTTTGATTTAGATAGATAGATAGATAGATAAGATAGATAGATAGATAGATAGATAGATAGATAGATAGATAGATAGCATGATCCCCAGACCAGACTTTAAACTAGCTTTCCATATTATGAATACCTAAATGCACCTCTCTGCTCACAGTTATACACTCCTTTTTTATGGACCTGCACATATAATAACAATTCATAGCATACAGTCTATTGAGTTAGGTTGTAAATGGTGTCATAAAAAATTTCTAAGCTTTCTGCCACCTCCTTAAAATGCAAAAGATAAAAAAGTACAGATACAGTGTCAGAATGAAGCATAATGCACCAGAACCACAATCAAGATCATATCTACACTAAGTAGGGCACCAGAACCAAACAGTAGGGAGATCAATTGTAAAATTAGATTCTCCTTAGACATTTAGGCTGCATAAAACTACACCACCCAGTATCACCATTAACAATGGTATGCGAGAAGTTGTTTTATAAAGAAGAGTGCTGCCCTCCTCGTCTTGCTGTAGACAAGTGATTGCATTACGGATCAGGATAGAATGAGTGATACACAGGTAGCATCTACTCTGATTGGTGTTGTTCTCCTTCCGCTTCTCCAACATTCAGTCTAGACTAGACTGTTCGCCGAATTTCTGACAAGATTCTTACTTAAACGAATTTATTCGGTCAAATCTACGTTCAAAAAAACAATCGTTGTTTTGCGAACGTTCCTGCACAAATTACGAACGTACATTCAACGTAGTTAAAAGTACGCAATACATAAGGATTAGCGTACAAAAGTGCGTATGAATCCTTAGCGTACTATTAACGCGCGACTGCATCATACGCACGAGGCTAGGCCACGCAGTACAGTCTTTAGAGGCAGTCCATATGAGGTAGAAAAATAAGGTGCTCACTGCTAGCTATCCAGCTAAGTGCATAATATACTAAAAACACTGGACAATAATTGTGTAATAGGACACATACATTGCAGTACCTGAAAAAGAATACACACAATGGGCTAAAGTGCTGAACCAGTAAAAACAGTGTAGCTAAAAATACAGCAAAGACATAAGTATGCAAACATTTTAGTGCAATCAATTTCACATTTTCAAGCTTAAAAGGCTCAGATATACGTTAGAGTCTCTCCTCGTGGCTCCTTAGCATGATAAAACACTGTCTGGAACACATAGTCCAAAATTCAATTGTAATCCACGTGAGGTAATATTGTAATCCAAATATTTAACGTGTAATCCACATGGATAATAGAAAATAGCAGCAAATAGAGAACCCTTTTTGCAAAGGGGCTCCCAAATAACCTGAGAAGGGGGGAAAAAGGAAAATAGGCGCAACTGGGATTTTTCTGCAGAATGGGGGGAGTCCTGACTGACAGCCATGTCCACTCCAGCTGGGTGAGAGTCAAACGGGGGCAATACATTACATATTAGAAAAAAGCAGCACATAGAGAACCCTTTTTGCAAAGGGGGCTCCCAAATAACCTGAGAAGGGGGAAAAAGGAAAATAGGCGCCCTTAGGCGCAACTGGGACTTTTCTGCAGAATGGGGGGAGTCCTGACAGCCATGCCCATCTGGGTGAGAGTCAAACGGGGGCAATACAAACAACCAAACATAAAAAGTGCCAACTAGTTCTCACCCGTCAGGTGCAGTCCATGGTGTGGCTCCCATAAGTCCTCCTGAGGTGTCCATTACATCACCCAGCCAGTAGAATGGTTCCTCAAATGAGGGATCTGAAGTCCTCCTCACTGGAACTGCTGCTAAACGTCATCAGAGGACGCTCCTGCCTCTTGTAGGCCACGCTTGCTGCCGTAGTAGAGCGCTGCAGCCATTTGCGCTTTTCCAGATCCTCCTGCCAGGACAACAGGGGTAAGGACTTCCGCTTGCAGTGGTTCTGGCAAGGTTGCATCCAGGGTAGTAGCCCCAGCTTCCCTGGCTGCTGCTGGCTTCATCTTCCACGGCAGCTGGTATTGGTGGATGACCGTGGATTGGAATGTAAATGATGTTGTTGTCAGCTGACCCAGCTGAAAAGACTGTGGTGGTGGTGGTGCTGGCAGTCCAGGAATCACAGGCTCTGGCTGTGGCTTTTCCCTGAACGGGAGGACGTCATCTGGCGACTCCTGAAGGCCACGCGTGCAAGCGTCCTGGACCTGGTGATTCATCCGGCCACACTTCAGGTTATGTTGTAGGTACCAGCGGCTTTGAAAGAAGGGTAACTCCGGTTGCAAAGGGGCCTTTCAGGGATGCCATGGTGTACTCCACCTTATCCCCCACCTACAGGCTGTGCCGAGGTTGTGGCAGGTACGGCCATTTCACCGACCTGCGGCCCACAAAATACTCCTTTCCGTCCTCATCGTCTGCCAGGAAGCCAGACCCTCTCTCTACGGAAAACCACAGGACTGTTACCTTTCGGTGTTCCAATGCAGGATCTCCCGGCCTAGGATGGTCCAGTACCTAGAAGACCCAGTCCTACACAGCGTTTTTATAGTCCCAGAGGGTGTGCGCATGGGCCGTCACTGATGGTGGCACAATCCGCCGCACGAGCCACAGCAGACGCTCCAGCCACAGCAGACACACCAGCCGCCTCACGACTAACCACCTCACGATGTGCAGCAATCTCATTAGCCGATAAAGAAAACAAGGGCTCTGAACCCCATGAAGTTCTCTTTTTTAAGACTGTGACACCCTGATGGCTGGAGCAGGCGGTGGTTCAGGGAGCTCGTCCCCAAAGGCCATCTAGTTCCAGTTGGGACGCAGTTCTTTAGCTATGCTTGCTACTTGCTCAGTGTTCAGCGCTGGTCTAAACTGGTTCAGAGGATGGTGGAGTAATGAGGGAGGAGTCTTCACTTCCTATATTTGCAAATAGTCAGATCCCGGTGGGCTGGCTGTTTTTTTCCAGTTCTGAGGGGGGCGTATCTTCACTTTCCCGCTTTAGCGGGCGTATCATCATTTTTCTGCATCACGCAGAATGCGTATGTTTCGTACATTTCATACGTATCGTTAGCATGCAAAATTTAGCGAAGATTTACGAATAATACGAAGCGAATCCGATAAAATTCGCTCATCTCTATTCTAGACCATTATGACAACTACACCCAGTAGTTGTTTGTTGCTCAGATGTGATTAACCCCTTAAGGACCCTGCCATGTTTCACCTTAAGGACCAGGCCATTTTTAGCAAATCTGACATGTCTCACTTTATGTGGTGATAACTTTAAAATGCTTTTACTTATCCAGGCCATTCTGAGATTGTTTTCTCGTCACATATTGTACTTCATGACAGTGGTAAATTTGAGTCAAAGTATTTCATTTTTATTTATATAAAAAATACCAAATTTACCAAAAATTTACAAAAATTTGCAAATTTCCAAATTTCAATTTCTCTACTTTTAAAATACATAGTAATACCGACAAAAATAGTTATTAATTTACATTCCCCATATGTCTACTTCAAGTTTAGAACCAAATCTTGAAATTTTTCACAAAATTTCCAAAACTAGTGTTGGACGAGAATTCTCGTCCTGGGTCCTTAAGGTGTTAACTACTTGCTTAATATATAGATAAATTACATTATAGACTTTACAATACATTTTTACATTTATGTATAATCATAATGGAAGCATCCATTGTATGCATGGCCAGCTGCATGCAGAGAGCTAGAAAACCATCTACAACAGAAACAAGGTTTATGTTACAAAGTTACTTTTTTAATTTCACAAATCCACAATAATTTTCTACTTATGTATAGTAACATTTACAGTCTCTTTAATTCTCTTTAAAATACCAGTATAGTCTTTGACTTGATATAAAATATATTCAAAACAAAAAATACAATGCACTCACTTATTGCAAAACTTTAACTCAGGAATGGGTGCAATACTACCAAGAAAAAAGAAGAATAAAAATTAGGCTCATAAATTTGCCAAATTGTTCAGCTGCATGCTTGGAGCACTTCCAAAACAGTCGTGTGCCATCCTTATTTGTCTACCAGTACAGCTTAGATTGGCAAATACCCATGCCATTTCAAGAGGGCAGTCGTTTAACTGGATGATTGCCAGAAGCGTGTGGGAAAGATGCCACTGCTGTACTTCTTAGCCAAGCAGCAATGAGGAGCACAAAGCCCTTCAATAATCTGAATGTTCCTTTGCAACATGAGAGTGGTGCCAGGCAGCATTTAATGAGTCTTTGCATTGTTACAAAGTCCTTAACATCAAGTGGGCTGGTAGCTCATTAACCTGACTGCAGCAAATAAAAAGGCACATGCAGAAGACTTCTAGGATATAATGCTGAATTATGCTGGAGCGCCTTCCTTTCCTTTCTAATGAACTATGGGCAAACAGTATTATCAACCCCATAATGAAAACCTGCATTATATTATCCCCCGAGAATAGAACGGGTTGATTTTGTTTGTTTTGCTGTCCATCAGATAATGAGCTGCTATACAATGAACATGCCATTGTAAGCTATGCTTTTGTACTGCTAAGCTCAGGGAAAGAATTGTGCTCTTGAAGCCCGGTACATGTGTGAAATGGAAACCATGAATTTAAGAAAACATCACAATACTGCTTTTTCAGGACTTTGAACAGTTTAGTAAATAAATGTTAAAACCATATTTCATTTTTATTTCATTTCAAGCACCCAGTAAAATATATTTTGGGGATTCACCATACAGATACATCCAAATATTACCTGCTCACACAGCAGCAGGCATAATTATTGATTATGGGGTCCCTGCAGCAACTTTGAGAAGGTAGATCACTGGGAAAGGAGGACACTGGCTGTCCTGCCTGTCTACCTATAAGTCATCTCAGCCACATGAACATGTCTATAATAATAAACTGGGGAGTTTCTTAAATATTTGACCCAGTTTGTTATATGAACTTAGGCTGGTTTAGTTGCTGTACACTACCTATCTATATGTAGTGCAGTAAGTCTACTGTGTTAATTGCCACTTGTGCAGGAGGTTGAAGACAAGGGGCCCACCTTGTACAGGGGGCCCAGTGGGGGATTCCCCTGTACCATTGTGGGCCAGTCACTGCCAACTGTAAGAGCTTAGGTTAGTTGCAAATCTGTAGCAGAGCTCTCCAGATCCAGGCATTGCCGGATACTGCCGCCTGCCTGCTGGACCACATTGATTATAATAGAGATCCGGCTGCTACCCACAATTATGCCAGGAATTGGCCTGACAAAAAAGACTGCACACAAAGGTTTTTGTCCTGCTGAATCTCAACATTCTCTGCCAATACAGCCAGCGACAGATGTGAAAGTAGCCTTAGTCACATATATGTATTAATAATTGTCCATGTTGCAGTTATTTTTAAAATGGCAGTGAGGTCTGTATATCCATGTAAGACACTAACCTGGTGACCACTACACACAATGGTCTCCAGGTCTGTGTTTTGTGAGACACAGATTAAAACAGGACATACTCTGAGTTCCTCAAGGGTCCATGCCAAAAACTGGTAGTATGACTAGCACCATATACTTCTATGGGTCCTTGTGTTGTCTATTTACAGCCCATTGTACACATGGACAGCACACAGACAAGAAATATCTTTAAGCTAATAATTAGCTCTTAAAGAACACCTGTCACAACCATAATGGCCCCTTAACCAGGTAGAGTACCTCATAGCTGTGGTCATTATATATCCAATTATGTTTTTGAGTAGTTACTCACAAACCACATTATTCCCCCCGACATCATATGCAAATGGATCATTTATTGGTAAGAGGGTAGTGGTCTAGCTGTTCACCCATCCCTCCTCTTCACACTTGATGGACATTTCTGAGCTTGTGTACTTCGGATGGGATCTCTGGAGCATAGTGTCTGACTTACACAAGCTCAGAGATATCCATAAAGAGTAAAGAGGCAGAATAAAGAGCCGCAAGCTTGACTTAGGGTCCATTCACACGTCCTGTTTTTCTTTCCTGATCTGATCCGCATTTTTTCAGGACCCATTGAAATGAATGGATTTGCATGAGGATCAGGATCGAATCAGGAAAGAAAAACAGGACATGTTAATGGACCCTTAGAGTGTCAAGACCCTGCCCCCTTGACTTCAAATGGTTCATTTGCATATGTCGTGCATATCATAAGAACTACCCAAAAACATGATTGGATACATGATGATCTGTGAGATACTCCAGGCATTGGGGGCCATTATGATGGCGACAGGTTTCCTTTAAGTTCATATTTACAAATAACTCTCCATGAGAAAATAAGATACAAAAAGACATTTTATTTATCTTTCAAATCCCCCAAAGCTTTCATGGTAGTGGTTGAGGTGATGTCTTGACACATGAGAGAGGCAGCCAATTGCTGGCTGCCATGCATCAGCGAGCTTTATATGACTGTCACTATCACTAGTGCTGACTACACAGTGGAGTAAACAAAGATGAATGGTGGACTAATGATTTAAAAGATAGGTACAATGGACCTCATTTATCAATGCTGTCAACTAGAAAACCTGGCCTTGCTGCCCATTGCAACTAAGGTTAGTGCAGCTTTAATTTTTTGCAAAGTGATTCAAGAAACAAAAGCTGAACTTTAATTGGTTGTCTCTTAGACAGTTAATTTTTGATAGTTTACCTCATATTCAGTTTTTTGAACAAAAAAAATACGAGAACAGAAGACCTGTTCACCGGAAACTGTTTTCTCCATTTTATTATTAGTATCATTTCACTATAAGTTGCTAATGATGTGTCATACATTTAAAAATAGAAGGTGAGATTCTTGAAAAGGCACAGGAGCTTAGTATTGCACAACAAGAATAGTAAATACAAAAGTAAGGGCTCATTCACACGACTGTATTTTCTTTCCGTTCCGTTTTTTTTTTTGCAGACCATATGCGGAACCATTCGTTTTAATGGGTCCGCAAAAAAAACGGAAGGTACTATGTGTGCATTCCGTTTCCGTATGTCCGTATTTCCGTTCCGCAAAAAATAATGTCCTATTATTGTCTCCATCACGGACAACGATAATACTGTTCTATTAGGGGCCAGCTGTTCCGTTCCACAAAATACGGAATGCACACGGATGTCATCCGTATTTATTGCGGATCCGTTTTTGCGGATCCGTTTTTTTCATACGGTCGTGTGCATGATGCCTAAAGGAGAAACAGGGTGTCATAATTTGTAGCCTAAAACTAGTAGTGGGTCTAGTTTGCTTGTGTGCTTGTAGCCAGATCCATATAATGTGCACCTCAGAGTTCTTAGGCCAGGTTCAGATCTGTGCTGTGAACTCTGGCAGTGTGTTCCGGTTGAGGAACAGACTGCCAGAATTTACCATTAGAGATGAGCAAAGTATTCAAAAATTCGATTTGGCTGCTTCGCTAAATTTTACAAAAACATTTGATTTGTGACAAATTACTTTGTCACAAATTGCATATCTTTGTAAATAGTGGGTGCACCACTCCCTGTCATTGTACCCCTCAGATGCCACATTCATAGCCGATGTAATAACACGGTGTAAAAATAAAAAAATTATAAATTAAATCATACTTAACTCATCTATTTGCTCTCAAAGAGCTGGCCGCAGCCATCTTGATTGAAGACCTACAGTAGCACGAAATCTTGTGCGGCTCGTCAGCCTGCGTGGTGACGTCATACGTCACCGAGCACTGGATTTCATGCAAGATCTTCAATCAAGATGGTGGGGGCCGGCAGATACAGTGACCAGATTACAGTGCAGGAGTTCACAACACAGATGTGAACCTAGCCTCAAACTAACATTCATACACATGTACAGTAGCAGTTCTAATGTGAAATTACACCACAAAATCTTGAAAAAGTCAGTTAAAAGTTTTTTTCCATTGTTTACTTAACTTAATAAGAATTAAGATGAGGACTGCTACATTTGTATGTTACAGTAGGCCATTGTGCCACAGGTTTACTCAAGAGGGTTGTCTCAAGAAAAATATTCTACATTTTACAAACCAGCACCTGGATCTGAATACATTTGTAATTACATGTAATTAAAGTTTTAAATATGCTTACTCCTACTTTTCTACTTAAAAGTGCTTACTCCTACTCATTGTATATTCAATATTCTCATCAAGTCTCTTTACAGGTGTTGTCTCATCATGACAACGCCTTTTAAATAAAGGGGTTTGACAAGGATCTGGCTTCAGATCACCCCACCTTCCCTAACTCCATTCCAGACAATCAGAATGAAGCTGTGAGCACAGTAGACAGGAAACACTCACACAGTGAGCCCTGACTTGAACCCCACTCCCTTTACTTGCCTACTTGCAGAGCAAGCTCCAACCGGCATGTCCGCAACTAGTCGAAGTTCCCTTTTCTGCAAGACAGACAGACAGAGAGACGCAACTACACAGAGAAGGGTGTACACAAATCGGTCAAAACCGGGAGGACTATACAGTACAAAATCAGAGGATGGAGGGTAGTCAAAATAGCCAAGCCAAAGTCAGAACCAGATGGGTATCAAGGTACAAAATCACAGGAAATTCAGAGGCAAGCCGAGATCAATATACTAAACAATCCAAAACACTGGTCAGAACCAGGAGCACAGCATGGGAGTAAACTTATAACTGGCAAGGGTGAATTACCAGCCAGGGATTGAAATAGAGCACCGGGTCCCAGGATCAAAACCTGATCAGTCCATAACTCAGTGCACCATTTGTCAGCCACAGCACGCAGGAACAGAACAGCTGAACAAACACTGCTAGCTTTCCTCCAGCACACTCCCGCTGTGGAGAGAAACGGAACATTACATCCTGTTTCTATTGATGCTATCACGTCACCATGGGGTGTGGCTTTGTAGCGTGTCTCTCCCGGCGCAGGAGCGTCCGGACAGGTACGTTTGTGACAGCAGCTATGGCCATTCCTCTCTGACTGATAGATGACAGGTCTTCAGTGAGGAACTATCATTTTTGGCATCTGTATGCCCTGAGCATTTTGAAAGGGAATTTCTTGGTAAAACAAGCTGTTAAAGGGAATATTTCCTCAGGAAAGGATTACCTATTGAAGTTTAGTTAAAGAGGACCTGTCATCACAAAATGCAATGCGATCTAAAAGCACCATGTTATAGAGAAGATGCTGAGTAGATTGATATATAGGTTTGTGGGAAAAGATTCAGCAAAACCTCCTGTGAACAACTATTGGTACAGGAGGAAGGTGTTATCAGTAGAGATGAGCGAGTAGTGTTCGATCGAGCCGGTATTCGATCGAATACTACGCTATTCGGCATACTCGATTTCAATCGAGTATAACGGCGATGGCGCACTTAGAATTCGTTTCCCCTCCCACCTTCCCTGGCGCTCTTTTTCCACCAATCAACATGCAGGGGGGGGTATGACAGGCACGCTGAGCACGCTGGCAGCGCGAAAACAGCGTCTACATGGATTGGCTGGAAAAACCATGTGACCTCGAATATTAAAAACTCAGCTCTTCCTGCTCGTACGCATATGCTGCGTGAACTTAGTCAGGGACAGAGGCTGGAGAAGGGACAGACAGGTTTTAGCAGTTGGACAGGCAGGAGCGTGATTAAAAGCCCTTATCAGGGCTACTATAGTGCACTACAGTGATAGCTTTACTACAAGATACACTTTACAGAGAACGGCTGCCGTATTCAGGGATAGCTGCTGGAGTAGGGACAGAGAGAGCCATTAGTGGTGTATTAGGTGCTCTGCTACATACCAAACTATATTTGGCACTACTGTTCAGCGTTCTTTTTGGCTGAAAAACCCTGTTATATAACTAGTGTGTATATGCACCATCTGATCTGGCAGTATACGGCTGTGAATTTTATTTTATTTTTTTAAATACAGTTTATTTGGCTCTAGTGTTCTGGGTTCTGTGTGCCTGCAATACCCTTTTGTATACCAGGTGTAAATACCCACCGTCTGTTCAGTTAGTACACGGCTGTGTACCTTGAAATATACAATATCTAGGCCATTTAATAGGCCACTGTACTGTGCGTTCTCTTGCTAAATTATCTCACATACCTGGTGTAAATACCCACCGTCTGTTCTGTTACTACACGGCTGTGTACTTTGAAATATACAATATCTAGGCATTTTAATAGGCCACTGTACTGTGCGTTCTCTTGCTAAATTATCTCACATACCTGGTGTAAATACCCACCGTCTGTTCTGTTACTACACGGCTGTGTACTTTGAAAATATACAATATCTAGGCATTTTAATAGGCCACTGTACTGTGCGTTCTCTTGCTAAATTATCTCACATACCTGGTGTAAATACCCACCGTCTGTTCTGTTACTACACGGCTGTGTACTTTGAAATATACAATATCTAGGCATTTTAATAGGCCACTGTACTGTGCGTTCTCTTGCTAAATTATCTCACATACCTGGTGTAAATACCCACCGTCTGTTCTGTTACTACACGGCTGTGTACTTTGAAATATACAATATCTAGGCATTTTAATAGGCCACTGTACTGTGCGTTGTCTTGCTAAATTATCTCACATACCTGGTGTAAATACCCACCGTCTGTTCTGTTACTACACGGCTGTGTACTTTGAAATATACAATATCTAGGCATTTTAATAGGCCACTGTACTGTGCGTTCTCTTGCTAAATTATCTCACATACCTGGTGTAAATACCCACCGTCTGTTTTGTTACTACACGGCTGTGTACTTTGAAATATACAATATCTAGGCATTTTAATAGGCCACTGTACTGTGCGTTCTCTTGCTAAATTATCTCACATACCTGGTGTAAATACCCACCGTCTGTTCTGTTACTACACGGCTGTGTACTTTGAAATATACAATATCTAGGCATTTTAATAGGCCACTGTACTGTGCGTTCTCTTGCTAAATTATCTCACATACCTGGTGTAAATACCCACCGTCTGTTCTGTTACTACACGGCTGTGTACTTTGAAATATACAATATCTAGGCATTTTAATAGGCCACTGTACTGTGCGTTCTCTTGCTAAATTATCTCACATACCTGGTGTAAATACCCACCGTCTGTTCTGTTACTACACGGCTGTGTACTTTGAAATATACAATATCTAGGCATTTTAATAGGCCACTGTACTGTGCGTTCTCTTGCTAAATTATCTCACATACCTGGTGTAAATACCCACCGTCTGTTCTGTTACTACACGGCTGTGTACTTTGAAATATACAATATCTAGGCATTTTAATAGGCCACTGTACTGTGCGTTCTCTTGCTAAATTATCTCACATACCTGGTGTAAATACCCACCGTCTGTTCTGTTACTACCACGGCTGTGTACTTTGAAATATACAATATCTAGCATTTTAATAGGCCACTGTACTGTGCGTTCTCTTGCTAAATTATCTCACATACCTGGTGTAAATACCCACCGTCTGTTCTGTTACTACACGGCTGTGTACTTTGAAATATACAATATCTAGGCATTTTAATAGGCCACTGTACTGTGCGTTCTCTTGCTAAATTATCTCACATACCTGGTGTAAATACCCACCGTCTGTTCTGTTACTACACGGCTGTGTACTTTGAAATATACAATATCTAGGCATTTTAATAGGCCACTGTACTGTGCGTTCTCTTGTTAAATTATTTCACATACCTGGTGTAAATACCCACCGTCTGTTCTGTTACTACACGGCTGTGTACCTTGAAATATACAATATCTAGGCCTTTTAATAGGCCACTGTACTGTGCGTTCTCTTGCTAAATTATCTCACATACCTGGTGTAAATACCCACCGTCTGTTTTGTTACTACACGGCTGTGTACTTTGAAATATACAATATCTAGGCATTTTAATAGGCCACTGTACTGTGCGTTGTCTTGCTAAATTATCTCACATACCTGGTGTAAATACCCACCGTCTGTTCTGTTACTACACGGCTGTGTACTTTGAAATATACAATATCTAGGCATTTTAATAGGCCACTGTACTGTGCGTTCTCTTGCTAAATTATCTCACATACCTGGTGTAAATACCCACCGTCTGTTTTGTTACTACACGGCTGTGTACTTTGAAATATACAATATCTAGGCATTTTAATAGGCCACTGTACTGTGCGTTCTCTTGCTAAATTATCTCACATACCTGGTGTAAATACCCACCGTCTGTTCTGTTACTACACGGCTGTGTACTTTGAAATATACAATATCTAGGCATTTTAATAGGCCACTGTACTGTGCGTTCTCTTGTTAAATTATTTCACATACCTGGTGTAAATACCCACCGTCTGTTCTGTTACTACACGGCTGTGTACTTTGAAATATACAATATCTAGGCATTTTAATAGGCCACTGTACTGTGCGTTCTCTTGCTAAATTATCTCACATACCTGGTGTAAATACCCACCGTCTGTTCTGTTACTACACGGCTGTGTACTTTGAAATATACAATATCTAGGCATTTTAATAGGCCACTGTACTGTGCGTTCTCTTGCTAAATTATCTCACATACCTGGTGTAAATACCCACCGTCTGTTCTGTTACTACACGGCTGTGTACTTTGAAATATACAATATCTAGGCATTTTAATAGGCCACTGTACTGTGCGTTCTCTTGCTAAATTATCTCACATACCTGGTGTAAATACCCACCGTCTGTTCTGTTACTACACGGCTGTGTACTTTGAAATATACAATATCTAGGCATTTTAATAGGCCACTGTACTGTGCGTTCTCTTGCTAAATTATCTCACATACCTGGTGTAAATACCACCGTCTGTTCTGTTACTACACGGCTGTGTACTTTGAAATATACAATATCTAGGCATTTTAATAGGCCACTGTACTGTGCGTTCTCTTGCTAAATTATCTCACATACCTGGTGTAAATACCCACCGTCTGTTCTGTTACTACACGGCTGTGTACTTTGAAATATACAATATCTAGGCATTTTAATAGGCCACTGTACTGTGCGTTCTCTTGTTAAATTATTTCACATACCTGGTGTAAATACCCACCGTCTGTTCAGTTACTACACGGCTGTTGTACTTTGAAATATACAATATCTAGGCATTTAATAGGCCACTGTACTGTGCGTTCTCTTGCTAAATTATCTCACATACCTGGTGTAAATACCCACCGTCTGTTCTGTTACTACACGGCTGTGTACTTTGAAATATACAATATCTAGGCATTTTAATAGCCACTGTACTGTGCGTTCTCTTGTTAAATTATCTCACATACCTGGTGTAAATACCCACCGTCTGTTCTGTTACTACACGGCTGTGTACTTTGAAATATACAATATCTAGGCATTTTAATAGGCCACTGTACTGTGCGTTCTCTTGCTAAATTATCTCACATACCTGGTGTAAATACCCACCGTCTGTTCTGTTACTACACGGCTGTGTACCTTGAAATATACAATATCTAGGCCTTTTAATAGGCCACTGTACTGTGCGTTCTCTTGCTAAATTATTTCACATACCTAATTATATACCCAAATATTGTATTTGCAACAAAAAAAAAATAAAATGCGGAGGGGGGCTAGCGGAATCGGACGTGGACGGGGGCGCGGAAATGCTGTTGGTGGCCTTGTTGAAGCCAGTGGGGATACAATGCGTGCTGGTGAGGGTCAGCCAGGATCACACTCATCCAGAATCCCTGCCTTTATGGGACAGTTAAGCAGGGGGCGAGTTACACCGCTGTTGAGGCCTGAGCAGGTTGAACAGGTGGTGCAATGGATAGCCGATAGCGCTTCCACACAGTTGTCCACCAGCCAGTCATCCACACAGTCTCACTCTGACCCTCCTTCCTCCACACCTGGCCAACAGAGTCATCCCACCCTTGACCCCTCCCAGGAGCTCTTTTCGGGTCCTTTTTCAGATGTGCCGGAAGAATCCCAGGAGCTAGCAGAGGAATTTGTTTGTAGTGATGCCCAAACACTTGAGTTTTCGCCATCTCCTGCTGATGTGGACCCTGAACCAGCATCTGTTATCATGAGCGATGAATGATGATGAGACGCAGTTGCCATCAAGGGAGGCTGTTGGAATGTCCAGTGGGCAGGAGGAGGAGCAGAGTGAGGAAGAGGAGGTGGTGGATGACGAAATGACCGACCCCACTTGGCCAGGGGTGATGTCCAGCGGGGAAAGCAGTGGAGAGGTGGTGGTCTGCGCAGCACCAAAAAAGGCAGCAAGAGGCAGAGGGATGTCCACAGGCAGAGGGATGTCCAGAGGCAGAGGGATGTCCAGAGGCAGAGGGATGTCCACAGGCAGAGGGATGTCCACAGGCAGAGGGATGTCCAGAGGCAGAGGACAGTCCAGACAGAGTAGTGAGGCCACAGCCAGCACGGCCGAAGCTGTTCCCGGCAGCGGGCAGTCGCGTGAAGCTCCCCCATCGAGGCCTCGTACTTCTGTGGTGTGGAGATTTTTTAATGTTTGTGCGGATGACAAACTGAGCGCGGTTTGCACACTCTGCCACTCAAAACTGAGTAGGGGCTCTGAGAAGAGCAATATGACCACCTCAGGCATGCGGCGTCACTTGGAAGTCAAGCACTGGGCTGAGTGGGAGAGAGCAAACGCAATACAACCTGCGCCCGGTCCTGCTGCCACTGCCTCTTCCCCTTTGTTGTGTGCTGCCACTGGCGGTCCAGACCTCCAGCCAGGACACCTCCACATCTGCCTCTGCCTCGGCTACTTTGGGGCCTTCTCCTTCAGCCTCCCCTTCCCCCGCCTCTTCGCCTGGCACCTTCACACTCCTCGTCCCAACAACTGTCCATCTCGCAGGCGTTCGACCGCAGGCGGAAGTACGCCTCGAGTCACCCCCAAGCCCAAGCCTTAAACTGCCACATCTCCAAACTGCTGGCCCTGGAGATGTTGCCGTTTAGGCTTGTGGAGACGCAGGCCTTCCGCCGACCTGATGGCGGCTGCCGCACCTCGCTATTCCGTCCCTAGCCGCCACTACTTTTCCCGGAGTGCCGTCCCCGCCCTGCACCAGCACGTGTCGCGTAACATCAGGCGGGCCCTGAGGTACGCAGTCAGCGCAAAGGTCCACTTGACCACCGACTCGTGGACAAGCGCTTGCGGCCAGGGACGCTACATCTCTTTGACGGCACACTGGGTGAATGTAGTGGAAGCGGGGACGGGCGTCGCAAACAGAGACGGCCCTACCTACCACCCCCGCCCAAGATTGCCAGCATGGGTTCTGATAAACCCCCCTCCTCCTCCTCCTCCTCCTCCTCCTGTGCCTTAACATCTCCCTCAGCCGCTAGCTGGAAGCGTTGCAGCACTGGCGCGGGGAGACGTCAGCAGGCGGTGCTAAAGCTCATCAGCTTGGGCGACAGGAAGCACAGCTCCCCAGAGGTGAGGGACGCCATATTGCAGCAGACGGAGATGTGGCTGTCGCCGCTGCAGCTAGGACCAGGCATGGTCGTGTGCGATAACGGCCGTAACCTGGTGGCGGCTCTGGAGCTTGCCGAACTCAATCACGTACCATGCCTGGCCCACGTTTTTAATCTGGTAGTCCAAAAATTTCTGAAGACTTACCCCAACCTGGCAGAGCTACTGGTGAAAGTGCGGCGCTTGTGCGCTCACTTTCGGAAGTCAACTGTAGCTGCTGCTAGCTTAAAAAAAACTCCAGCAACGCCTCCATTTGCCTGAACATCGGCTGTTGTGCGACCTGCCCACTCGCTGGAATTCCACCTATTCCATGTTGGCCAGGGTGTGTGAGCAGCAGAGAGCATTGATGGAGTACCAGATAATGAATCCACGCGTGCCTCCAACTCAGCTCCCTCAGTTTGCCAACCACGAGTGGCCATGGATGGCAGACATATGCGATGTACTGCGTATCTTTGAGGAGTCCACCAAGAAGGTCAGCAGCGAGGACGCTATAGTGAGCGTAACCATCCCGCTCCTAGGCGTCCTTAAAGAATCGCTCATCGCAATAAGGGAGAACGCATTGCACGCAGAGGAGACGGGGGTAGGAGGAGACGCAACGGAGCTACACAGTCAGACCACACTTTTGTCTGCTTCACGGTGGCAGTTGCAGGAGGAGGAGGATGAGGAGGAGGACGACGTGGAGGTGGCTGTGGAAGAGGAGGAGGATGCTGGCGGCGAGGGTAGCAGTCAGGCTGTGTGCGTCCCATTGGTTCAGCGCGGATGGGGCGGAGAGGAGGCGGAAGAGGAAGAGGAGGAAATGGCAAGTGATCCTTCTGGTGGGGGCAGTGAGGTCATGCCTATTCAGAGTCTGGCACACATGGCTGACTTCATGCTGGGCTGCTTTTCCCGGGACACACGTGTTGTCCGGATAGTGGAGAACAAACTGTACTGGGTCTTCGCACTCCTGGACCCCCGGTATAAAGATAACGTCTCCTCTTTTATTCCGGTAGAGGAGAGGACGAATCGATTGCTGGAATACCAGAGGGAACTCGTGCAGAACATGATGGAGATTTTCCCACCCACCATCGCTGGCGGCAGAGAGGAGAGGGTCTCCCAGAGTCCCACAACATCAATCAGGCCCACAGCCACCAGGGGAACACTCTCCAAGGTGTGGGACACGTTCATGGCACCCCCTCGTGCAACTTCCATCACTGCGGGGCCCGCTATCAGCAGGAGGGACAAGTATCGGCGGATGTTGCGGGAGTACCTGGCAGACCGTAACCCTGTCCTCCCCGATCCCTCGGCGTCCTACACTTACTGGGTCTCCAAGTTGGACACGTGGCTGGAACTGTCCCTGTACGCCTTGGAGGTGCTTGCCTGCCCTGCCGCCAGCGTGCTATCAGAAAGGGTGTTCAGCGCAGCCGGGGGCATTATAACCGATAAGCGCAGCCGCCTGTCAACCGACAGTGCGGACAGGCTGACGCTAATCAAAATGAACAGCAAGTGGATTGACCCGGACTTTGCTTCTCCAACCGTGGAAAGCAGCCAAAAGTGAAGTGCCATCTGTATGAAGTGCCATTTCCTCCTCCACCTCCTCCTCCTCCTCCTTAACCGCCGTAGAATTGCTCCGTAAATAAGAAAAATGTATATGTTTATGGCTCACATCTTGGGCCTCCACAAAATGTTTAAGAGGTCTCACCTCTTGGGCCTCCACATAATTTTTAAGAGGTCTCACCTCTTGGGCCTCCACATAATTTTTAAGAGGTCTCACCTCTTGGGCCTCCACATAATTTTTAAGAGGTCTCACCTCTTGGGCCTCCACAAAATGTTTAAGAGGTCTCACCTCTTGGGCCTCCACATAATTTTTAAGAGGTCTCACCTCTTGGGCCTCCACAATAATTTTTAAGAGGTCTCACCTCTTGGGCCTCCACAAAATGTTTAAGAGGTCTCACCTCTTGGGCCTCCACATAATTTTTAAGAGGTCTCACCTCTTGGGCCTCCACAAAATGTTTAAGAGGTCTCACCTCTTTGGGCCTCCACATAATTTTTAAGAGGTCTCACCTCTTGGGCCTCCACAAAATCTTTAAAGAGGTCTCACCTCTTGGGCCTCCACAAAAAATCTTTAAGAGGTCTCACCTCTTGGGCCTCCACAAAAATCTTTAAGAGGTCTCACCTCTTGGGCCTCCACAAAATCTTTAAGAGGTCTCCCTCTTGGCCTCCACAAAATCTTTAAGAGGTCTCACCTCTTGGGCCTCCACAAAATCTTTAAGAGGTCTCACCTCTTGGGCTCCACAAAATCTTTAAGAGGTCTCACCTCTTGGGCCTCCACAAAATCTTTAAGAGTCTCACCTCTTGGGCTCCACAAAATCTTTAGAGGTCTCACCTCTTGGGCCTCCACAAAATCTTTTAAGAGGTCTCACCTCTTGGGCCTCCACATAATTTTAAAGAGGTCTCACCTCTTGGGCCTCCCACAAAATCTTTAAGAGGTCTCACCTCTTGGGCCTCCACAAAATCTTTAAGAGGTCTCACCTCTTGGCGCCTCCACAAAATCTTTAAGAGGTCTCACCTCTTGGGCCTCCACAAAATCTTTAAGAGGTCTCACCTCTTGGGCCTCCACAAAATCTTTAAGAGGTCTCACCTCTTGGGCCTCCACAAATCTTTTAGGTCTCACTTCTTGGGCCTCCACATAATTTTAAAGAGGTCTCACCTCTTGGGCCTCCACAAAATCTTTAAGAGGTCTCACCTCTTGGGCCTCCACAAAATCTTTAAGAGGTCTCACCTCTTGGGCCTCCACAAAATCTTTAAGAGTCTCACCTCTTGGGCCTCCACAAAATCTTTAAGAGGTCTCACCTCTTGGGCCTCCACAAAATCTTTAAGAGGTCTCACCTCTTGGGCCTCCACATAATTTTAAAGAGGTCTCACCTCTTGGGCCTCCACAAAATCTTTAAGAGGTCTCACCTCTTGGGCCTCCACAAAATCTTTAAGAGGTCTCACCTCTTGGGCCTCCACAAAATCTTTAAGAGGTCTCACCTCTTGGGCCTCCACAAAATCTTTAAGAGGTCTCACCTCTTGGGCCTCCACAAATCTTAGGGCCCCCATAATTTAAAGAGGTCTCACCTCTTGGGCCTCCAACAAAATCTTTAAGAGGTCTCACCTCTTGGGCCTCCACAAAATCTTTAAGAGGTCTCACCTCTTGGGCCTCCACAAAATCTTTAAGAGGTCTCACCTCTTGGGCCTCCATAAAATCTTTAAGAGGTCTCAGCCTCTTGGGCCTCCACAAAATCTTTGAGGTCTCACCTCTTGGGCCTCCACATAATTTTAAAGAGGTCTCACCTCTTGGGCCTCCACAAATCTTTAAAGAGGTCTCACCTCTTGGGCCTCCACAAAATCTTTAAGAGGTCTCACCTCTTGGGCCTCCACAAAATCTTTAAGAGGTCTCACCTCTTGGGCCTCCACAAAATCTTAAGAGGTCTCACCTCTTGGGCCTCCACAAAATCTTTAAGAGGTCTCACCTCTTGGGCCTCCACAAAATCTTTAAGAGGTCTCACCTCTTGGGCCTCCACAAAATCTTTAAGAGGTCTCACCTCTTGGGCCTCCACAAAATCTTTGAGGTCTCACCTCTTGGGCCTCCACATAATTTTAAAGAGGTCTCACCTTGGGCTCCCAAATTTTAAGAGGTCCACCTTGGCCTCCACAAAATCTTTAAGAGGTCTCACCTCTTGGGCCTCCACAAAATCTTTAAGAGGTCTCACCTCTTGGGCCTCCACAAATCTTTACAGGTCTCACCTCTTGGGCCTCCACAAAATTTTCCATGAGCCTCTGGCCAGCCCACGGCCTCTTCCTGCCTTTTGCGGTCCTACGCATCCCTCCACATCCCCACTGCTTTACCTGCTAGACATGACACTGGGCCAGGTCGGGTCACTGATATCTCTAGCGCCAACAATTTGGGCATTTTAAGGCTTCTGCATGTGTTTGAGTTGTTTTTACATTTTAAAGAAGACATGTCTGACCACATTTCACACACACACACAATGACAATTAGGGGTGGGGTCTATTTGCTTTCCCCCTTGCCTATGCCATCTGTGGTTGTCATAGGCAACGTGATTTTAAGGGGTGCAGAATTTCATCTTCTTTTTTGTCTAGTTTGGCTTGGGGTCCATGGCAATGTAGAGGAAAGAAGGTTTCCTTGTATGGTCTCACTTTACAGAGAGATTAGATTGTCTTTGGAGTGTATTGTTGAGAGGCTGTGATAGTGGCGTAATAGTGCGACTTGGGCGCGTTATATGCACCCAGACATGCTTCCCCTGCTGTCCCAGTTGCATTCCAGCAGTGTTGGCATCCTTTTCTGAGGTTCCAGGGTGGACTTGGTGACCTCCAAGTGGTCGAATTGAGATTTCCAAGTGGCGAGCATTTTTTTCCCATAGACTTTAATGGGATTCGATATTCGGTCGAATAGTCGAATTTCGCGGTCTATTCGAATCGAATTTCGAACTTTCGAATATTTCACTACTCGCTCATCTCTAGTTATCAGTGATTAATAGCACTTTGTGTATATGTGTGAGAGATAGCTGTTAGTTACGGATAATACCTCCTCCGTCCTAATAGCTGTTCACAGGAAATGTAAAAACCAAAGATATAAAGATTAAGTTACAGGTTTAACTGAATATTTTTCCCACAAAAATATATCAATCTACTCTGTTCCCTCTGCTCTATAACATTTTGCTGACAGATTGCATTGCACTTTATTGTGACAGGTCCTCTTTATGCTTTTTTTTTTTAGAATTTTTGGTATTTTTTTTAATGTTTCGTGTCACTATGTAAAAAAAATCTAAGATTCTGCAGTTTTCACACTGGTTATGAAGCCTAATAATAAACAATATCAATGCTCTGCAGAGATTATTGTTCATCAGTCATCAGCTTATCATCACAGGTAGGATTACAATTAGGGGTGAACGAATCGTGCTTCGGATCCAAGATCCAAAGTCAATTCGTTCTCCAACTTCGTTTTAATGCTCTACAGAGATCATTGTATGGACTTTGTGGAGGCAAACTTTGTTAAGTGCAAAGTCGTGCGAGACTTCGGTGAAGAACTTTGGCCTTCGATTCTACAATGTTAAAAACATTTTAAAACAGCAAACTTGTTTTAAAATACAGGTCTCTATACAGCATTAAAATGAAGTTGGGGAATGAATCGACTTTGGATCTTGGATCCGAAGTGCGATTTGCTCACCTTTAATTACAATGGCAGATTGCAGTAATATGTAGATAATAAAAAAAAACTTCTCCATTCATACTGGATGTTTGTCACAAATTATCTATTCCTCCTTCCTGTACAGTGAACTCTGCATAGGCCAAGAGACCTCTGTCTAGAAAATGCTACCAAGCCAATAAGGTCAGCTCCAGTCTCTTATGTCAATGGTCATGTGGCTGCTGTAAAGCATCTCTAAACAGGAAGTCTTGACATATTATTAGGTTTGGTGGACTAATAATTGCATGATTCTAAGATTTATTTTTAAATATACATTAGATTCTAAAAAAATCTTTAAATATGTTTAATATAAATACATGCATTAAACAATAGGTCACTTTCTGACTTGCATTTTTAAAAAATAATAGCATGATCTAGTTGTGGCATTTTTTTCTCATTTTCTGGTATTTTTGGCCCATTGACATCCGTTGTTTCTTCGGTCCTGCTTAAAAAACACAAGTGTCAATAACACCCTTATAACTCAACTTCTCGAAGACACATTTGCCATTTAATATTCAATCCTGTTAATTAATAGTATATATATATATATATATATATATATATATATATATATATATATATATATTTATTATTGTTTTTTAGTTGTTTTTTTTTAGTTTTAGCAAAAATTTTAACTGACAAGCAGCATCTGTCGATGAATCAATGTGAAGTGCTTCAGTGCAGAAGGCTGCATTAATATCTCATCTTCAATATTCTTTATTTAATTTACCAGCAGTTTTGTAGTGATAAATCCTTTTATCATTCTTTTATACTTAAAGAGCACTTCTGTGGCTGGGCTACCATCCAATATTATTCCCCTAAGCTATGCTTGTTCCTAGAAAAATGGAACATCTGAAAACCTAGTAATATATTTAATTTGCGCATAGCGAATTATGCAGATGGGTATTGTTAATTCTACATCACAACAGTGATTAGTTACTTTCATGCAATAGATCCATAGCTAATAGGAAATATTAAGAAGTATGTAGGATACAACACTATTTCCTTTATTATGTGATCGATGGCATGATGATCAAGGCATCAGAAATTAAGGTTAATTTCCATATTAAATGAAAGAAGGTGTAATTGTATTATAGACAGTTATATTGATTTTGTATTTTGATGAGAGATGTACAGGTATTAACAGTAGTGTTGAACAAATTAAAGTATTCAAAGTGGACTTCGATCCGAATTTCAGGAAAAATTTGATTCTCCGAGAAGACGAATTTCCTCACGCTTTGTGCTAACTAATCAATTTTCCTTGAAATTGTGGTAATAAAAAAAATTCATATGCACCTCATCCATTTGCACACGAAGAGGCTGCCCCAGCCATCTTAATTGAAGTTAATGTGCAAAACCTTGCGTGCGTTTACGTATGACGTTACCCCCAGCCGGCGTGATGATATTATCAAGTTTTCAATTTGGATGGCCGTAGCAGCTTCTGAGCAATCAAATGGATACTGTTGAATAATCTGTGTACTGAACTTGTACCTGTACATTTAAAGGCCTTAGAGAAAAATATCTGGCAAATGGAAGAGTGGCAAACAAAAGACCCATGACTAATCATCTGAGAGTGATCCATCCAGCCAGTAGTAGTAGTATAAGAAGCAGGCCACAGTTTTCTTTTGCTTCTGGTGCAACATTACTAAGGACAAAGGATGAAATTGTGGACCGGGTGGTTCACTCCTCCTCTCAATGTCAATGTCACCTCTGAGTCTGATACCATGCCTTGAAACCAGGGGTCATAGCATTCCTTCTGCTCCTCCTTATTGTGGCCCCAGAGAGGCCTTTCAGTAACATCCTCTCTGTCCCCACTTCCCACCTCATTGGGGTGCCTTATTTTTTCCTAAAAAGAGGCAACAAAACCCTACCATGTACTACGGGGGATATTCAAGTTTCCTTGTTGATGAGTTGTGTGAGAACCGTCAGCATTTGGACTGCCATGAGGAGCAGGCTAAGGAGGAGGTACAGGACATCTTGCATAGTTGTGGTGGTACTAGAGTACTTTTAACCATGGTGGTGGTGGTAGGGGACGTGATAGCAACAGTGGGGCTAAAGGACATATCACAGTCTGATAAAAGTGGTGTGGAGGGTGAGGATAACGATGATGGTTGTGTGTTGAACAGGACCTGGGAGCAGATCTCTCTATAGTGCCTGAAGACAAAAGCATTGCCACGATCAAGATCTGCAGGATTAAAAGAAGCTGTGGGCATTGAAACTCAAGAGTAGGCACCACAGCTCTTTTGCAGCACATGATGCAGCCATGAGGTGGCCGCCACATACTGCAACAAGAGTGTCTTTCTTATCCCTGTCTCCGCAGAACACTTTGCCATTACACTACTTTATCTATGATGTTACAACTTTCTGGAATTCCACATTTCACATGCTGGAGCATCTATTAGAGCAGCACACAGCATTGAATGATTTCATCATGCACCATACCACCTTGGCAGGGAGCATACGTTGGCACCTAGATTAACTGTTATGGCCGGGGACAGTACATGTCTTTCACAGTCCACTGGGTCAATATTTTTAGCAGGAGCAGCTAAATAGCACCATGGCCAGGTCCTATTGACACCTCCATGTTTGTGGTTGTATGGTACCCACAGCAGTCGTTTATCTGTCTCCTCAAAGGATATTCACACAACTCCGCCTGAGGCTGATGAATAGATCTGCCATTGTTGACAGCGGTCTTTAATCTCCAGTCCCATCATTCGACTGTCGCTGTCTGCCTGCCTACCATCATGTTCCTTACTGTATGGCTACAGCTGCTGCCACTGCAGCTTCTACTTCCTCTACTGCCAGTGACATTACCCCTACACAGCTGTTACTACTATTACCACTACACCTACACAGCAACATACACATACTGCCTGTCTGTCCTATACTGTGCTGCTACTGCTGCCACTACTATTGCTTCCAAATGCCACTATTACCCCTATACACCTTACTCTTCCACATCCACACTGTACTGCTGCTGCTCCCAAATAAAAACTTTTATTTGGGAGCAGCAGCAGTACAGTGTGGATGTGGAAGTCATGGGTCTTTTGTTTGCCACTCTTCCATTTGCCAGATATTTTTCTCTAAGGCCTTTAAATGTACAGGTACAAGTTCAGTACACAGATTATTCAACAGTATCCATTTGATTGCTCAGAAGCTGCTACGGCCATCCAAATTGAAAACTTGATAATATCATCACGCCGGCTGGGGGTAACGTCATACGTAAACGCACGCAAGGTTTTGCACATTAACTTCAA
This sequence comes from Rhinella marina, assembly GCA_900303285.1. Lineage (NCBI taxonomy): Eukaryota > Metazoa > Chordata > Amphibia > Anura > Bufonidae > Rhinella > Rhinella marina. The sequence goes on along the minus strand of ONZH01023626.1, from coordinate 23,320 downwards.
TTAAGATGGCTGGGGCGGCCTCTTCGTGTGCAAATGGATGAGGTGCATATGAATTTTTTTTATTACCACAATTTCAAGGAAAATTGATTAGTTAGCATAAAGCATGAGGAAATTCGTCTTCTCGGAGAATCAAATTTTTCCTGAAATTCGGATCGAAGTCCACTTTGAATACTTTAATTTGTTCAACACTACTGTTAATACCTGTACATCTCTCATCAAAATACAAAATCAATATAACTGAACAAGCTGTTTTCAGCTTGTTCAGAACAAGCCACTGTTCTTTCTGACATTAACAATTGTGTGTGTATAACAAGGCCAGATTGAGGCATAAATTCAGCAACTGCATTAGAAAACATACAGACCCACCCCAAGATAAAAGCTTCACAGAAAAGCACATTGTGGTTGGCACCATCCCAGTAGGAGGGAATTCATGGGAATTCTGTTATCTTTCTAATATATGCTGATGGCTAGTTATATTCACATACTAGTAATTTTACATAATATCTGTGGCACATTTACACGGGGAGATGATTGAGAATGAAAAGCACTTGTTTCCAATCATTCATTTTCTATAACAACCTAGGAGAGGGGTTCAGCAGTTTGAACACAAGGGAAGAGGAGTTGGTGTATACATACAGGCAAGCATCTGCTCCCGTTAAGGCATAATTTTTTAAATGCTTCTTAAGAACAAGACACAGTTTTTTCCACTTAACACTGTGTGGGGTTAAACACCATCTTCTCCAATAAGGAACAATTTTTTAAGCATTTTTAATTTAAAAAAAGCATAACATTTTATGACATAGGGTGTTTTTAAACAGACTACTTGTTAGCACCATCAGCTATGCATTTACCCACAGCTATATATGTCAGTGTCACTGTAATTGATATTGCTGTCATTGTGTTAAAGAGCTTAAAAGTGTGTGAGGAGGGGAGTATTTGGAGAGAGAGCAAAAATCTGAAGAAAAAAAGAGACAAGATGAATCTGAGTGTCTTTCAATTTGAGTATAATCAATTTGGACCCCAATTAAATTTGGCAAATTGGACAGGAAGCTAATATAAAGAAATTTGCTCATCTCTAGCCTGGATGCCTTTCTTAATAAATAAAGTACAGTGATCCCTCAAGATACAATGGCCTCAGGAAACAATATTTTCAACATATAATGGTCTGTTCTGGCCGATCGTAAGTTGAAACCAGACTCAACATACAATGTCTCGGACCCAGATCCAGCCAATCCAGGCCACTTCTCTGGTAAAACAGCTGTATTAATTACTAGTTATCAGTTGTTCCTGACTGTTATATGTAAGGACTTGTTTTATATGTCTTAGTTAGCTACTTATTTTTCTTAAATCTTCATTTTCTGTTATCTTGGATGATATTTTTGGGCTTTGGAACCAATTACTCAAGTTACAATGGTTTCATCATACGTACAATGGATGTCATGGAACCAATTAATATTGTAACTTGAGGGACCACTGTATTGCAAGTTATAGTTACTAAAATTTTGGAGATGAGAGTTTATCCATTCTGATTTCCATAAAATCTATCTCAGTTTTCTGCTGTAATAAAGGTAAATGTATCGATTGGAGGAGGCCCACTCACTTTTCTTGCAAAGTACCAGTGATAGTAAAAAACCTAAAAAAGTTGCAAAACTTTCTGACGCTATAAAACATTTGTACAGCTATGGTACATGTTCCCTAAAGCATTTCCATACTTAATTTTAGCATATCATATGCCTGGTCCAAAAGATACTAGGACAAACAGTACAAAACATTTATGACATAACAGTTTTCCAATCGTGAGGCCGTGCTGTCTGTTAAAGGCAGTAAATGTGGACCCACTGTGCCAACCAACCAGTTTGACTTTAGGCTAATCCTGAAGGTGTTATCCTGGTCAGAAAACAGGCAGAGGTAAGGCAGGAAGAGTATGTGTGGATCCACAGAACAGTCCAGAGTTGAGGGAAGGCAGCTAAAGCTCAGTATGATGAACAGGCATGGGTCCGATCAGGCTGGAGAGTGTTAGTATCCAGAAAGCAGGCAGAAGTTGGAAACTGACAGACTGGATTGCACCTTTTTTGCAGGGCCTAGCAAGCAAGTGAAGCAAACAATAATCATTTGTTCAGGCAAGGGGTGGAGCAAACAGTTCAGCATATATAGCAACATACAGTTAAATGAATAGACACTAATATAAAAACACAAAGAGATCTAGCAACCAGCCTTCAGCATGGGACATAGGAGTCTGACAGCTAACCCCTGGCAGAAGCTAGGTGAGTGGTGTGGTGTAGGTAGTGAGAACATGTGCAGGGATTTTCTCTCCACAGGTTCAGCAAACAAGGTTTGGGGGATTACCCAATATAACTTATAAAGGAAATGGGGCAAACAATCACTAAAAATTCCTGCCCTATATGGTTAGGCATGTTACTTATTTCTAGAGAGGGGAGGGTAAATTTGAATCTTTATTATGAACTTCCTTGATGGATGAAATCCATGTAATAACTTGTGAAAAAAAGAGCTAAAGCAGTTTATACAAGAAGTAGAAAGTGATATGTAAGGCTTAAAGTGTAACTGTCATTCTTTTTTTATTTTTGTAATATGTAGAGGCAGTGATACTGACCATTTTTGTAATATACTTTCGTTACTGAAATCGTACATTTGTATTACAAAATTAGCTCTAAAGTGGCCCATTTTGAGCTTTAGCAACTTTCCTTTGTCTTTTGTTTACATAACAGTCAGTGTTGATCAAGTCTCTACTGTTATGGAAACAGAAGACAGAGGAGTGTTGCTAAGGCTCAAAATGGGACACTTTAGAGCTATTTTTCCAATAGAAATGTATGATTTCAGTAAGTAATTTTTTTAAAATGGTCAGATCACTGCCCCTACATTGCAAAAAGAAAAAAAAATGACAGTTATACTTTAACAGTGTCTGAAAAAAAGTTCTTCTCTAGTCAGAGCATTTTGATAATTTATTATAATGGCATGATCCTGAAGTTCTGTGTGCTCACCCTTACTGTCTGCTCAGCTTAAAACAACGAGACAAAGGGTGAGTACGGACATCATTATATCTAGATCATTTATGCATGAATTTATGTGACACATCTCATTTGAACTGGTCATTATTGACACCTCATTTGGAAAGGTTACAGACAGCAATGACCTTTTTTGTGGGATAGTCAATTCTTTTGGGAGACATAAATTGCCAGTCCCACATAGAAATAACTGACCTTAAACCTTAGTAAGCACTAAGTTAATCTATATGCCAATATATTCCTCTTTAAGTCACAGTGAACTACTCAACGCTGCCCAAAACACTACAGAAAAAAGTGTGCTACTTTAGCATAAGTAAAGCCTCTTTCACACATGAAACCAATTGTGTCAGGAAAAACTGATAGTTTTGCAGGCAAATTCAATCAGTTTTTTCCTGCGACTGCATTCAGTGTGTACATTTTTTCCACCCAAATGGTATCTAGATTGCATGTATTTTTCATGTGCATGAAGAAAAACTAATAAATAACATCTAGATCTCTTAGCACTAGTGATGATCGAGCACCGTAGTGTTCGGGTGCTCGGGTGATTGGGTCGAACACTAGGCGGTGCTTGAGTACTCGACCGAGCACAATGGAAGGGGGGAGGGTGTCTGGTTCATAGGGAAAGGTGAGAAAATGGTTGAAACACCACTGAAATGGTTTGGGAACAGCATGGGGAGGATGTCTGGATGCATCTTGGACTACAAAGTCGCTGCTGGGAACGATGTTGTCCGAGTATTACACCACTTTTACGGAATGACAAGAATACCCCCCAAAAAGATAATATTGATTTTAGAGGAAATATTGTTAGGAAACATATATTTACTTGTACATAAAGCGCAAGTGCTGCCAAAAATTACAAGAAAGAGGCACTTCGATTCAACCGATATATCACATAAAGGAGGGCCTCATTCACATTGTGGTACAATTGTTCATGTTGTGGGACTCCTACACTCATAAAGCCTATGCACAAAGAAAGGGCTGCCAAACATTACAAGGAACAGGCACTCCAATACCCAGATAATGTTGCCTTGATTAGCGGCAGAAAAAAATACACAGGATTTCAGGTATTTAGGATACAGACACCCCCCCAAAAAAAAAAAAAATAAATAAATATTGTAGCCAGATATAATAGCCCTTAAAATGGCTTTTGGATCTTTTCAACAGAAAAACTAGCCCTGCCTAGCCAATTTTTATCTCTACACTATCTGTCCCTCCTTTCAGCAGCTCTTCCTGACTAAGACTGAGCCGGGTCACATGTCACCGGGTGCTATATAGCACCCGATGACGCGTTCCCGGCCAGCCAATCACTGTAATGCCAGTGGGCAACATGAATTCACAGAAAATGGTGCACTACAATGGTAAATGCGATTGACAATATATGGCTAAACCCTCACACTGATATTAAAATGAGACTTTCGCCAATATATTCTTATATCAAGAACATACCGTTTTTGTGATTGTGTTTGTACATGTATACCAAGGGTGTGGCAACTCCAGGTTGAATGTGCCTTGATTTGACCAATGGGTAACATTCAGGTGCACCTGTGCAGCCTGGGTCACATGGCGTCAGGGATAGACTCACAGCCTCCACCCCCCTCCCATTGTATGTGTGATTTCACGCTGGAGGTAACAGGGAGCTGGTCGCTGTGTGTCGGACTTTATGAAAATAAAAAAGTGCCCAACGGCATGTAGGGTTAGCGTTAGGTCCCGTGCCACTTGAGATACCTTGACGGGGTGCTCGGGCTCCGGTATGTTCTTGATATAAGAATATATTGGCGAAAGTCTCATTTTAATATCAGTGTGAGGGTTTAGCCATATATTGTCAATTGCATGTACCATTGTAGTGCTCCATTTTTGTTTTATATAGTTTGTCACATCCGCATATTTGGCTATCCTGTGTAGTATGTCCTTGTGGTACATGTGGTCCGCTGCAGGCATCCTCCATTATATGCATTTTTTCTGGGGATTACGCTCAACAGCGGACCGCATGTGCAGGATTTGCTCCCCAGTTATAAATGCGCTATAGCATTTGAGGTTTTTGAGCATTTTCTGCCATTTGAGACCACTTTTTTTTATTGTGTCAGTAGCCAACATGGCGACGGCATTACAGTGAATGCCAGTACCTCCCTGCATGCTAATTGGCTGTGTAGCAGCCAAGAAATGTGCAGGGACGTGACTCGAGCATGGCGCTCGAGCACACGCTGTGTTCAGCCGAACACCGCGTGGTGCCGAGCACCGCCATGCTCGACCGAATACAGTACAACACTACTTTGCACACATCAGTGAAAAACGCATTGCATCCGAATGCCTTCCATTTTTCACACAAGTCCCCTTCACTTTTATGGGACCAGGGCTGTGTGAAAAATGCACAATATAGAACATGCTGTGTTTTTTTTTTCTGAACGCAAAGATGATATGTGAAAAACAAGCATGTACACAGAATGGGTCAGAATTCAGTCCAGAGGCCACTGGATACACAGATACACACACCACCTATTTGCTACACACATCACATCTGGATGGAAAATTAATTTGTGTGAAATAGCCCTAAGAGGACAGGCTCCAGTGGATAAGTGATCTTTCGTCTTGTTTATGAACCATGATACAATGTAGCAGAAAACAGGTATTAAAGGGGTTTTCTCACTTCAGCAAATGAGATTTATCATGTAGAGAATGTTAATACAACTCACTTCTAATGTACTGTGACTGTCCATATTGCCTCCTTTGCTGGCTTGTTTCATTTTTCCATGGTATTATACTCTGCTCATTTTCAAGGGTAACGGCCACTGCTGCAGTGCAAATACGAGGTGGCCGGGATGGGAGCTGCTGCTATGTCTATGTGCCCTGCTATGGTCCTGGGCACGGCGGTGGTTCTTTTTCCTAGTGTACCAGCATGATCACAGCTCCTGGATTACAGGGTGGTCATAACCCCTGGAAACAAGCAGTGTGAAAAATTAATCAAAGGAAGCAATATAGACAATCACAATACATTAGTAAGTGCCTTGCATTGCTTTGTCTTCATGATAAATGCCATTTGCTAAAGGGAAACAACCTCTTTGGAACCACCACAGTCCATCATCACAGTCCATAGCATCAGCAACCATTAACGCATAGGGCCTCATTTATCAAAATTGTCTAACAGGAAAATTGTCTGAATTGCCTATACCAACCAAATATCCACTTTCATTTTTTAAAATGTCCTGAAAAAAAAAAGAAAGGCGAGCTCTAGTTGTTATGGGCAACAGTAACAAAGTTTTGATAAATGATAGTATTCGGTGTTCCCTGTTTGGGTACGGTGACATGGTCGAATTTCTGCATACAGTTTTGGATGCCAAAATCAGGAGGGGATCATAAGTAAGGAAGTATGACAGACAGATAAAACTTTTTTTTAAATTCACTCCAGTTTTTAGCTTCCAAAACTGCATGCAAAAACCTCACTGTGTGGCCATACCCTTAGGGTTTGACCACATTATGGTGTAGAGGGTAAGTATATCCATTTGCTAAAATCCCACTCTTCTGATACGAAGTGTTTTAAAATGTGAATTCTAAAGATTTGAGAATGAATAAGCTTATGCAGGCTAAGTGAATAAATATATTTACTAAGATAAGATAACACAGACAAACCACATACAGAATAATAAAAAGTAAATAATCATCATTGGCCTTGGTGGGGGCACTCTGAGTCCGCCATGTTACCCCACATGGCTGGCATCCCAGGGTGTATAAGAGATAGGGCAAATTAATACTTATACCCTACTTAGAAGGAAGTCTTAAATGGAGTGTCAGCTAATTGTTGGTGCAAGCCAGAATTATTCCAGCCCCTCCTCCAGTGTGTATCACACATGTCTCTGAGATCACTCACGAATGTGGTCTTATCAGCACTACATTACTAGGAAGACTTTATAACATAGAATATTAAAGGTAATATCAAACAGACATAATTAAAGGGGATAGAACAAATCAATTGTGCAAAATACCCTTACAATACACTCCATCCCTGGTTCTTCCATTTTAATTCATTTTTAACTACCAACATCAGGACCTATTCTACATATATAGCTTGATCTCCTTGGATCCTGAACTTTCAAAGTCTCTGGTGCAAAGTCTATTCTCCATTTTTGGTGTTCTGTGTACCAAACTGCTTTTCCTTTTCTGTGCTGCAACACATATGCTGTTTACATATCTTTACAAAGTTCAGTCTCTTACCCCTCCCCCCCCCCTTGTTCAGCATGGCAGACCAGTGGTTGAAGTCATTTCTTGTTGGGTGGCAGTCAGTTCACCAAAAGTTGTGTCTTACCACACCTGGTCATTAACTTGGGCAGCCCCTGGACATTGATAAGGTTGCCAGTCCTGGCTCTGTGAAACAGCTGATACAATCTGCACTTAGGAAATAGGCACTTGGAAGGTTCCGCATAGTCTAGAAGATGGCATTATTCAATTCTATTCAATTCAAAAAGCTCAGTCCATAGTTTTAAACTCAGTCCAGGATAATTCAGTCTATAGCGGAGTGAGCCACTGATTGAGTGAATTTGGTTTTCTCTCCACTCCTGCATCAACTTAGAAACTTTTGTCAGGTCCTCTGCCAAAGCAAAATAAACTTTGCTAAACCCTAAGCCTCATCTAATTATAAACACTTACATATATGTATCATTCATTATTATCATTAGGCTTGAGTGAATCAAGCTTCAGATCATAGATCCAGAGGCAATTAGTTCAAAAATAATGTTGCTAATGCTGCTTCCATACAGCATTAAAATGTATTGGCTTTGTATAGCCAAACTTCACATCCCCCAAAGTTGCACATTTAGTACAGTATTCCTATGTGCGTATTTAAAAACATTTTTAAATAGGAATCCGAAGTGGGCTTTGGTATCTCACATTACTATTTTAAAATGTGCTTAAATATGCAGAGGGGAATACCGTACTAATTCACCCGAAGTCTCTCGCAAACTTTTGGGCATACAACAGTTTGGCTACGATGGAGAGCTAATACATTTTAAGCTGTACGGAAACATGCCATTAACAACAAAGTTTTCTGAACAATTGAATAGCAGATCTATATCCCGAAGCTCAATTTGCTCAAGTCTAATTATCATCTCAATTATTTGTTCAAGTGGAAATAATACTTTGACCACAACAAACGTATACTTTTGGAGATAATAAAACACAACACCATTAATATAATTTATTCAGATCTTCTTAGACACTCAATAATGTTTGGTGGTTTACTATGCTCTTAATATCCTTTGGCATTTTGGTTTGCAGATGTACCCAGCTAATCTTGATGTTGAAAGAAATGGACTTTTTTAATGAAGGCATACCCCAGAACACAGTACTTCTTATATTTTCTATATTTCCTTTTCTCCTCCCCATTCCTTTTTGGTTATCTAAGCCCACCCCTTCTGGTCAGACGGTGTGATCCTCTCTGTGTTATTTGAACTTTTAACATGTAGCAGTCAATATGATACAATACACACATAGAAACAAACAAATCAGACATAGGAAACATTTCAATCACATTACTTTCTTGAACTCAATAAAAAATGTTGATCTTAATAAACAATTTTGGTACCAATAAAAAACAAAAATCTTGCAAGAAAAAATTAAAATCCCCAATAACTGCTACAGCGGCCCGCCCTTTAACAGTGACCTCTACAGCAGCCCGCCCCTTTAACAGTGACCTCTACAGCAGCCCTCCCTTTGAACAGTGACCTCTACAGCAGCCCACTCCTTTAACATTGACCTCTAATGTTGATCTTAATAAACAATTTTGGCACCAATAAAAAACAAAAATCTCGCAAGAAAAAATTAAAATCCCCAATACGCATTAAAAAAAATTATATATATATATACTGTATATATATATATATATATATATATATATATATATATATATATACACTCACAGGCCACTTTATTAGGTACACCATGCTAGTAATGGGTTGGACCCCCTTTTGCCTTCAGAACTGCCTCAATTCTTCGTGGCATGGATTCAACAAGGTGCTGGAAGCATTCCTCAGAGATTTTGGTCCATATTGACATGATGGCATCACACAGTTGCCGCAGATTTGTCGGCTGCACATCCATGATGCGAATCTCCCGTTCCACCACATCCCAAAGATGCTCTATTGGATTGAGATCTGGTGACTGTGGAGGCCATTTGAGTACAGTGAACTCATTGTCATGTTCAAGAAACCAGTCTGAGATGATTCCAGCTTTATGACATGGCGCATTATCCTGCTGAAAGTAGCCATCAGATGTTGGGTACATTGTGGTCATAAAGGGATGGACATGGTCAGCAACAATACTCAGGTAGGCTGTGGCGTTGCAACGATGCTCAATTGGTACCAAGGGGCCCAAAGAGTGCCAAGAAAATATTCCCCACACCATGACACCACCACCACCAGCTTGAACCGTTGATACAAGGCAGGATGGATCCATGCTTTCATGTTGTTGACGCCAAATTCTGACCCTACCATCCGAATGTCGCAGCAGAAATCGAGACTCATCAGACCAGGCAACGTTTTTTCCAATCTTCTACTGTCCAATTTTGATGAGCTTGTGCAAATTGTAGCCTCAGTTTCCTGTTCTTAGCTGAAAGGAGTGGCACCCGGTGTGGTCTTCTGCTGCTGTAGCCCATCTGCCTCAAAGTTCGACGTACTGTGCGTTCAGAGATGCTCTTCTGCCTACCTTGGTTGTAACGGGTGGCAATTTGAGTCACTGTTGCCTTTCTATCAGCTCGAACCAGTCTGCCCATTCTCCTCTGACCTCTGGCATCAACAAGGCATTTCCGCCCACAGAACTGCCGCTCACTGGATGTTTTTTCTTTTTCGGACCATTCTCTGTAAACCCTAGAGATGGTTGTGTGTGAAAATCCCAGTAGATCAGCAGTTTCTGAAATACTCAGACCAGCCCTTCTGGCACCAACAACCATGCCACGTTCAAAGGCACTCAAATCACCTTTCTTCCCCATACTGATGCTCGGTTTGAACTGCAGGAGATTGTCTTGACCATGTCTACATGCCTAAATGCACTGAGTTGCCGCCATGTGATTGGCTGATTAGAAATTAAGTGTTAACGAGCAGTTGGACAGGTGTACCTAATAAAGTGGCCGGTGAGTGTATATATATACTAGCTGAAGGACCCGGCTTCGCCCGGGTATATTTAACTTATTTCATTTGCTGTTTGCGTGTGTGTCGTTAAAAGGTATGGAGAGTGGCCTCTACAGTGCCTGCCCCTTTAACAGTGACCTCTACAGCAGCCCGCCCCTTTAACAGTGACCTCTACAGCGGCCCGCCCCTTTAACAGTGACCTCTACAGCGGCCCGCCCCTTTAACAGTGACCTCTACAGCAGCCCGCCCCTTTAACAGTGACCTCTACAGCTGCCCGCCCCTTTAACAGTGACCTCTACAGCAGCCCGCGCCTTTAACAGTGACCTCTACAGCAGCCCGCCCCTTTAACAGTGACTTATGCAGCTGCCCGCCCCTTTAACAGTGACCTCTACAGCGGCCCGCCCCTTTAACAGTGACCTCTACAGCGGCCCGCCCCTTTAACAGTGACCTCTACAGCAGCCCGCCCCTTTAACAGTGACCTCTACAGCTGCCCGCCCCTTTAACAGTGACCTCTACAGCAGCCCGCGCCTTTAACAGTGACCTCTACAGCAGCCCGCCCCTTTAACAGTGACTTATACAGCTGCCCGCCTCTTTAACAGTGACCTCTACAGCTCCCCACCCCTTTAACAGTGACCTCTACAGCAGCCCGCCCCTTTAACAGTGATCTCTACAGCAGCCCACCCCTTTAACAGTGACCTCTACAGCTGCCCGCCCCTTTAGCAGTGACCTCTACAGCAGCCCGCCCCTTTAACAGTGACCTCTACAGCAGCCCGCCCCTTTAACAGTGACCTCCACAGCAGCCCGCCCCATTAACCGTCTTCACCCCAGAAAGCCAAACCTCACCGGCCATTCCCCCAAACGTGAAACAGCGCCCCCAGTTCCCATGAAGATACACCACTAAACATGAGGCCATGCCCCCCCTGGGGTCCGTGAACACACGGAGAAGAAGCTGTCTGAGTGTGAGATACTGAAAGGGTGGACATCCCTGTGTCTGTCCAGGCACTGCGTCGGACGGAGAACAGGTAGCCAGAAAACTGGACTGTCCAGCCTAAAGCCGGACATCTGGCTAACATCAGCCTGCCCCTAGGGTGGCCAGAAGTCTTGTTTTAGGCTGGACAGTCTGGCTTTCAGACTCCCTGTCATCTGTCATGCGGAGGGACTGGATGGACACAGGGATGTCCTTTTGAACAGCTCACTCTCAGCAGCAGCACTGTGCAGTCTGAGCAAGAGCTGCAGGGAGAAAGTCACCCTCCCCCCACCCCTGCAGCTGACTGAAGGTGATTTTTACCTATATTTTTAATCCCGGTCAAATGCGGCATGGAAGGGGCGTGGCCTGACTGAGTCAGGGGCGTGACTTAGTGGGATCTGGGGGTGGTGCTTTTAAGTCCTTCTTTTGACGGTGGCCTGAATTACAGGTCGATGCCATAGTAATTTAGGATGAAGGTGGGTAGCAGTGGAAGAAAACATCTTTTATTACTACTGAACGGTAAATATGTGAAATTTACATTATATGAGGTAATGGCTGATGATGAGTTAGTCTAAAACATAAGTTATAGTTATGGTAACCGGAATACCCCTTTACCATTGTCATCCATAGTGCTCTGCCTGTGCAGACCTACAGCAGTGAACTGGGTAGGTTGTCTTAGAAACCTGGTGTGTGCCTATGAGCTTCTATTGGCTGATAAGGGTCATGTGACCAGGCTACTATTGGCTAATGCATTTTTTTGGGAATATCTCAGGAACGGTACGTCCTGGAGAGCTGAAAACTGTTCTAAAACCTTCCCGGACACCTGATGTACATGTGTGCCAAATTTTGTGATTGTAGCTGCAGCGGTGCGGATTCCTTTAGTGGACATACACACACACACATACACTGAGCTTTATATATTAGATATATATATATATATATATAGTTGAAAAATGTAAAGCAGCACTTCTTGCCAGGTGCAAAAACCCTTGTAATATTCTGGACAAGAGAATCTTCTTTAGGTAGCAAAAGGAGAAAACAAGGCAACACTCCGGTCACTACCGGAGTGCTGCCTTGTTTTCTCCTTTTGAGATATATATATATATATATATATATATATATATATATATATATATATATATATAGTACAGACCAAAAGTTTGGACACACATTCTCATTCAAAGAGTTTTCTGTATTTTCATGACTATGAAAATTGTAGATTCACACTGAAGGCATCAAAACTGTGAATTAACACATGTGGAATTATATACTTAACAAAAAAGTGTGAAACAACTGAAAATATGTCTTATATACTAGGTTCTTCAAAGTAGCCACCTTTTGCTTTGATTACTGCTTTGCACACTCTTGGCATGGTTTTCCAAGAGTCTTGAAGGAGTTCCCAGAGATGCTTAGCACTTGTTAGCCCTTTTGCCTTCACTCTGCGGTCCAGCTCACCCCAAATCATCTCGATTGGGTTCAGGTCTGGTGACTGTGGAGGCCAGGTCATCTGGCGTAGCACCCCATCACTCTCCTTCTTGGTCAAATAGCCCTTAAACAGCCTGGAGGTGTGTTTGGGGTCATTGTCCTGTTGATAAATAAATGATGGTCCAACTAAACGCTAACCGGATGGAATTGCATGCCGCTGCAAGATGCTGTGGTAGCCATGCTGGTTCTGTATGCCTTCAATTTTGAATAAATCCCCAACAGTGTCACCAGCAAAGCACCCCCACACCATCACACCTCCTCCTCCATGCTTCACGGTGGGAACCAGGCATGTAGAGTCCATCCGTTCACCTTTTCTGCGTCGCACAAAGACACGGTGGTTGGAACCAAAGATCTCAAATTGGGACTCATCAGACCAAAGCACAGATTTCCACTGGTCTAATGTCCGTTCCTTGTGTTCTTTAGCCCAAACAAGTCTCTTCTGCTTGTTGCCTGTCCTTAGCAGTGGTTTCCTAGCAGCTATTTTGCCATCAAGGCCTGCTGCACACAGTCTCCTCTTAACAGTTGTTGTAGAAATGTGTCTGCTGCTAGAACTCTGTGTGGCATTGACCTGGTCTATAATCTGAGCTGCTGTTAGCCTGCGATTTCTGAGGCTGGTGACTCGGATGAACTTATCCTCCGTAGCAGAGATGACTCTTGGTCTTCCTTTCCTGGGGCGGTCCTCATGTGAGCCAGTTTCTTTGTAGCGCTTGATGGTTTTTGCAACTGCACTTGGGGACACTTTCAAAGTTTTTCCAATCAATTTTTTGGACTGACTGACCTTCATTTCTTAAAGTAATGATGGCCACTCGTTTTTCTTTACTTAGCTGCTTTTTTCTTGCCATAATACAAAATCTGACAGTCTATTCAGTAGGACTATCAGCTGTGTATTCACCTGACTTCTGCCCAACACAACTCATGGTCCCAACCCCATTTATAAAGCAAGAAATCCCACTTATTAAACCTGACAGGGCACACCTGTGAAGTGAAAACCATTTCAGGTGACTACCTCTTGAAGCTCATCAAGAGAATGCCAAGAGTGTGCAAAGTTGTAATCAAAGCAAAAGGTGGCTACTTTTAAGAACCTAGAATATAAGACATATTTTCAGTTGTTTCACACTTTTTTTAAGTATATAATTCCACATGTGTTAATTCATAGTTTTGATGCCTTCAGTGTGAATCTACAATTTTCATAGTCATGAAAATACAGAAAACTCTTTGAATGAGAGGGTGTGTCCAAACTTTTGGTCTGTACTGTACATATATATATATATATATATATATATATATATATATAGTGAAAGGCGAAAAATAGCACAATAGTACAATTCCAGACTAGGGAATCCTTGAAGTAGAAAAAACGGACGAGGCAGCACACTGGTCTTGAAGTGAACAAGTGGATCTTTATTTCACTCTAAAAACCGCAACGTTTCAGCTCTCTCTATGGAGCCTTTGTCAAGCACTATATATATATATTTTTTACTCCACTTTCTTCTTTCATACGCATTCACATTTTCATTTTTTCATTCAGTTATTTATTTCTTGCTGAATCATCATTTATTCATATCCACACAACGTCACACATATTTGACATAACTGCAACTTAAAGCCGCACCTATTCACATTCCAATTAATGATTTATGGCTGCCATACCAGCTACACATACCTCTCTGTCTGATATTCCTCAAACTGACAGCCACACAGCCTTTCTGGAAACAGATACACACACCACACCCAGAATTACTGACATTCTTATTGCCATTACTTGCCAATATCTTTTGGTCTTCACTCTGCAATCAATCAAAAGCTTATAACGCAACAGTATACTCTATAATCATAAAACATTTCTTGTTAAAACAGAATTGTTTTATATGCCATGTGGTCTTACTCAACTGGTGGTGCACATACTTTTTCTTTAAGGCTGGGTTCACACCTTACAATTAGCTGCTTGGAAAAGAAGAAAGTATTTATTTTAAATAATCTTCACTTTTCTGTGTTTTGTAAAAGGTATTATTAGGTATCTTATTAAAATTTGACACAAAGGTTTAGTTACTCTTTAATACATTTACTCTGAACTTTGTGACCACAATATCTTCTCACGGGCTCCTGTATATAATTTTAACAGTCTCTGCAAACCAGAACAGAGATATATATTTCTAACACCTTCATATTCTTATTCTTAGTGCTAGCCACAGATCTGTTGGCACACACTAGGTACAATATTTATTCATTATTAACTGACAAAGAGTCCGTGATGTATCACACTTATCGTCCTTTACTGCTTATATTTGTTACAAAGCAAATAAATCTTTAATGCTAATGCTATGCTTGTGTGAATCGAACTTCGGATCATAGATCCGAAGTTGATTAGTTCAAAATCTTCGTTTTTAATGCTGTTTCCATATAGCATTAAAATGTATTGACTCTATTGACGTGTAGGCAAAGTTCGTACCACTCGAAGTCGCGCAAGACTTCGGTAAATTACTAATGTATTCATATTTGCGTATTTTAAATTAGTTTAAAATAGAAATCTGAAGTGGGCTTTGGTACTGGTTGGTACCTTGGTACCAAAGCCCACTTTGGATTTCTATTTTAAAATGGTTTAAAAAGCTGTGATTTGATATGAATATAGTAGTAACTTCACTGAAGTTCTCGCAAAACATTTGCGTACACAAATGTCAATACATTTAAATGCTGTATGGAAAACATTTTAATGTCTGTATGAAGGTGTGATTTGTTCAATGGCCTAAAGCTATGGCCATAACTGTTCTTTCCTACTCTGGACAAATCCTACACAGCATTAGGTTACAAAAAATTACAAACAGTATTCATGTTCTGAACATTCTTAAAGTGCCGTTCATGTATTATTGTAGACCACTTGGGTCACATTTTACAGCTCCTATGTTTAGTGCCACTAAATTAATCCACTCTTGTACACTGCTGGGGTCTGGTGTTTTCTACCACAGGTACATCAGAACCGCCCAGACTGCACACAGATGATGGATG
Source organism: Rhinella marina (assembly GCA_900303285.1). Lineage (NCBI taxonomy): Eukaryota > Metazoa > Chordata > Amphibia > Anura > Bufonidae > Rhinella > Rhinella marina. Next base: position 7,730 of record ONZH01023626.1, on the reverse strand, counting down.
TTTGAGAATGCCACCTATCTGCTCAGTATGGTAAACTGACCCGAAATTTTTCCCCCATATAAGACCAGTAAATAATCTTGTTGCACGTTTCACCTGTTCTGACTGCTTTTTTTTCGACCATTCTACAGTGGGGGAACCAACACAGATCACTTAACAGGCCTAAAAGCTCCTATTGAGATTCTTACCACCACCTAAAATTTATAAGGAAATTATTCTCATATCTTGTACTGAATTTGAGTAATGAGGGGATCCTCTGTTGGATAAGCACTACAATGAACACCTTTTAAGACCCTTTTAGACGGCGATTCTTCTCCCTGCCCGAGCGCCCGATCAGCGATATCGGCGCTCGGGCAGGGAGCCTTTACACGGCCCGACGAATCGAGCGCCCGGCCGCACGAGTGATCGCTGTATCGCTCGTGCGGCCGGGAAGCTCCATACTGTCAGGCGCACATCGCCTGTTTACACAGGGCGATGTGCGCCCGACAGATTGGATCTTTTGGTTTCTACAAAAGATCCAATCAGCCGACGAACGAGCGTTTTGCTCGTTCGTCGGCTGATTAGGGCCACTTTTACACGGGCCGATTATCGGCACTAGCGTTCCTAGGAACGATTTTTCGGCCGATAATCGGCCCGTGTAAAAGGACCTTTAGTCTGGAGGATTTGTTCTGTCCTGCATTACATCTACGGTCCCTTGAATTGAAAGGGACAATGGAAGGAGGCTATTAGTGATTTGTTTATTATCAAATGATCCTTCTAGCAAGTAGAGAGTTCAAAGATGAGAACTTTCTTTGCCTAACAATTTCCTTTTTGCTCCGATTTATATAAAACTAGCAGAAAGACCCGGCTTCGCCTGGGTATATTTCATCTATTTCATTTAATGTTTCTGTGTGTCGTTGCAGAGAGAAAGTCAATGCAGCTGACAGAAATTGATTTTTACCTTCATTTTTTCAATCCCTATTGGCTGCGGAGTGGAGGGGGTGTGGTTTAATGGGACACGGGGGGGGGGTTAAGTCCTTCATTTCAGGGTTGCCTGAATTATAGGTTAATGCCATGGTAATTTGAGGAAACACAATGGGTAGCAGTGGAAGAAAACATTGCTTTGAGAGGGTATATTTAATCTATTTCATTTAATGTTTCTGTGTGTCGTTGCAGAGAGAAAGTCATCCTCCCTCCCATCCCTGCAGCTGACAGATGTTGATTTTTACCTTCAATTGTTCAATCTCCATTGGCTGCGGAGCGGGAGGGGTCATGGCCTGACTGAGTCGGGGGCGTGACGTTGCAAGACCTGGGGCGGGGTTTTAAGTCCTTCTTTTGATGGTGGCCAGAATTACAGGTCGATGCCATGGTAATTTATGAGGACACGCCATGGGTAACAGTGGAAGAAAACATTGCTTTGCACGGGTATATTTAATCTATTTCATTTAATGTTTCTGTATGTTGTTGCAGAAAGAAATCCAACTTCCCTCCCACCCCTGCAGCTGACAGAAGTTGATTTTTACCTTCATTTTTTCAATCCCCGTTGGCTGCGGAGTGGGAGGGGGCGTGGCCTGACAGTGTCGGAGCGTGGTTTCCCGAGATCTGGGGCGGGGGTCAGAGTGTCATGAATTACAGGTCGATGACATGGTAATTTATGGGGACCCGCAATGGGTAGCAGTGGAAAAAAAAATATTTTATTAGTACTGAATGGTCGTAGTCTAAAATTAGTCAATTTCATCTACGATTTTTGTGTGTCGTTGCAGAGAGAAATTCACCCTCCCACCCCTGCAGCTGTTTTTTTTCAATCCCTGTTGCCTGCGGAGTGGGAGGGGGCGTGGCCTGGCAGAGTTGGGGGTGTGGATTATCAAGATGCTTCGAACGGTTGTAGTCTGAAATTAGTCTATTTCATCTAAAATTTTGTGTGTCATTGCAGAGAGAAATTCACCCTCCCACCCCTGCAGCTGACAGTAGTTTATTTTTCCCTTCATTTTTTCAATCCCTGTTGGCTGCAGAGTAGGAGGGGGCATGACCTGACACAGTTGGGGGTGTGGCTTAACAAAGCGCTTCGCATAGGTGATTTAATCTATTTCATTTAATGTTTCTGTGTGTCGTTGCAGAATGGCTGCAGAGTGAGGAGGGGCGTGGTCTGACAGAGTTGGGGGCGTGACTTAGCAAGATGATTCGAACAGTTGTAGTCTATAATTAGTCTATTTTATCTAAAATTTTTGTGTGTCGTTGCAGAGAGAAATTCACCCTCCCACCCTGCAGCAAACAGAAGTTTATTTTTCCTTTATTTTTTCAATCCCCATTGGCTGCGAGGGAGGGCGTACCTGACAGAGGGGGCGTGGATTAGCAAGACGCTTCACATGGGTGTATTTAATCTATTTCATTTAATGTTTCTGTGTGTCGTTGCAGAAAGAAAGTCAACCTCCCACCCATCCCTGCAGCTGACAGAAGTTGATTTTTTACCTTTAATTTTTTCAATCCCTGTTGGCTGCGGAGTGGGAGGGGGCGTGGCCTTACAGAGTCGTGGCGTGGCTTAGCAAAGCGCTTCGCATAGGTGCATTTAATCTATTTCATTTAATGTTTCTGTGTGTCGTTGCAGAATGGCTGCGGAGTGAGAGGGGGCGTGGCCTGACAGAGACGGGGCGTGGCTTAGCAAAAGGCTTCGAACGGTTGTAGTCTATAATCAGTCTATTTCATCTAAAGTTTTTGTGTGTCGTTGCAGAGAGAAATTCACCCTCCCACCCCTTGCAGCAAACAGAAGTTTATTTTACCTTCATTTTTTAAATTCCCATTGGCTGCGGAGTGGGAGGGGGCGTGACCTGACAGAGTCGGGGGCGTGGATTAGCAAGGACGCTTTTCATGGGTGGATTTAATCTATTTTATTTAATGTTTGTGTGTGTTGTTGCAGAAAGAAAGTCAACCTCCCACCCATCCCTGCAGCTGACAGAAGTTGATTTTTACCTTTATTTTTTCAATCTCTGTTGGCTGCGGAGTGAAAGGGGGTGTAGCCTGACAGAGTTGGGGGTGTGGCTTAGTGAGACCTGGGGCGGGGGTTTTAAGTACTTCTTTTAGGGTGGCCTGAATTAAAGGTCAATACCATGCTTATTTATGAGCCCACGCAATAGGCAGCAGTGGAGGAAAACATCTTTTATTACTACTGAACTGTAGTAATAGAAAAAAAAGTTATATTTATGGTAACCGGAATACCTTTAACAGTGTCAGTGAATAGAAATGGATGAGATCCTCAGCTGCTGATAATTACCTGGTTGTTATGGAAACCTGCCCTCCCTGTGTTCGCCTTTGCAGAGAATGGCAGTTGGAGTTTAAAACCAAAGCTCCCAGTTGTAATGTTGGCTAATGGAGATCATATTTTGGGAATATCTCGGGAACGGTACGTCCTAGAGAGATGAGACCTGGTCTAAAACCTTCCCGGACACCTGATGTACCTGTGTGCCGAATGTTGGTGAAAATCGGTCCAGTAGTTTGGTCGCGCATAGAGAACAGACAGACAGACAGACAGACAGACAGACAGGAACTCATTTTTATATTATTAAGAGATAAAGTGAAGTGATGTTACATATAACCTTACTACCCCACTGTTTCTGTGTATAGAAAGAGGTCTCTCCTCAGTAAAAGACAAATGAAAGCCTGCCTGAAGTTTTCAAAGAAGCGTCTCAAGAACTCTCAGACTGTAAGATTCTCTGGTCTTATGAAACGAAGATTGAAATTTTGGCCTTAATTCTAAGTGTCATGTCTGGAGGAAACCAGGCACTGCTCATCACCTGCCCAATACCATCTCTACAGTAAAGCATGGTGGTGGTAGCATCGTGCTGTGGGGTTGTTTTTTAGCAACTGGTTCCCGGAGACTTGTTAGGGTTGAGGGAAAACTGAATGGAGCAAAGTACATACTCTGAAATTCATCCAGAGTGGTCTGGTTCTCAGACTTGGCCGGAGGTTTAACTTCCAACAAGACAATGACCCTAAGCACCCAGCCAAAACAACACAAGAGTGGCTTAGGGACAACTCTGTGAATGTCCTTCAGTGGCTTAACCAGATATTTGATTTGAATCCAATACAACATCTTTCGAGAAACCTGAAAATGGCTGTCCATGTGCGATCCTGACAGAGCTTGAGAGGGTCTGCAGAAAAATGGCATAAAATCCCCAAATCATAGCTAAGAAGAGCGATAGCTGTAATCCCTGCCAAATGTTCTTCAGCTGAGTCATGAGTAAAGGATCTGAATACTTATTACAATGCAATATTTTAATGTTTCCTTTTCAATAAATTAGCAAATATTTTGAACATTCTGCTTTCACTTTGTTATTGTGGAGCAGTGGCGTAACTAGAGTATGATGGGCCCCAATGCAAACTTTGGATCAGCCCCTCCCCCCTCAATTTATACAAAGAGGCGGCAAACTTTTTTTACACTAAGCCCAATGCATGGCTACACTCACCCAGTCCTAACTAATAAAATCTGGTCCTACCTCATCCAGGGTATCGCTCAAAGGCGGATTGGCCATAGACCTTACAGGGAAATTTCCTGTTGGGCCAATGCCCAGGAGGCCAGCCAGTGGAAGTTTTTGGGAATGTATTTTGTACTGGCGGCAGTATTTTGTGATGGACTGTGGTATTTGGCTCTGTTGGGGCAGTATAATGTGCCACAATATGGTACTGCTGGCCCTGCCTTCCATCAATTTGGACCCGACTACAAAAACGGGGCCACCTTTACTATTTTTTCCAGGGCCACTTTCAGTTCCCAGTCCGTCCCTGGTATCGCTGGATCCAGAACAGGTTCTCTATGATGATAGAGAAAAAAAAGAATAATAACATAAGGAAGGGATGGTGACTGCCCCTGTGAAATCATCAGCAGGGGGCACTATGCTGGCTTGTAAGACTAAGTGTAAGACTGAGCCATGCCAATACATAGGAGGGTAATCTAGGACATTTCCCCAAGTGCTACAAACAGTACTAATATCCAAATTGTGCCCCCTCACAGTAGTTATGCCAGATTATGTGCCCCCTCACAGTAGTTATGCCAGATTATGTGCCCCCTCACATAGGTTATGCCCACATATGTGCTCCCTCACAGTGGTTATGTCCACATATTTGCCCCATCACAGTGGTTTTGCCCACATATGTGCCCTCTCACAGTGGTTATGCCTACATATGTGCCCCCTCTTAGTAGGTATGGCCAGATTATGTGCCCCTCACATTGATTATGGCCAGGTATGTGCCCGCTCACAGTATTTATACCCAGATATGTGCTTCCTCACAGTGGTTATGGCCAGATATGTGCCCCCTCACAGTAGTTATGCCCACCTATGTGACCCCTCAAGTAGTTATAGAAGATATGTGACCCTCACAGTAGTTATGGCCATATAGGTACCCCCTCACAGTAGTTATGCCCACATAGGTGCCCCCTCCCAGTAGTTATGCCCAAATAGGTTCCCCTTCACAGTAGGTATGCCAGATTAGGTGCCCCCTCAATAAGGTGCCCACTTTTGTGCCCCCTCACTCTATTTATTACCTCCCTTTTGCCTCCAGTCTGGAGCTTTAGTTAAAAAAAAGCACATACTTACCTTCTTCCCTGAGGACACGCCCCTACTCTCACATCGAGCAGCGCAATATGTGGCCTGTAGGGGAGTGCTGGAGCTCTGAAGAACAGTGAAGCAGGGAGCTCCCTGCTTCACTATGGATACCATCAGCCCGGCAGTGACAAGAACTGCTGGGTGAGTGTAAGTGCTGCCTCCCCCTTGCCCCTGCGCTCCCCCTGCCTCTGCGCCTGTGGTGCATAAAGGGCCCAGCGCACTTAACTTCATGCCCTGTCAGAGCACTGCCATGCAGCGGGCCCCCTCTCCTACAGGGCGCGGTCGCACCCTCTGCGACCACGATCGTTACGCCCCTGTTGTGGAGCATTGTTGCATAAGTCGCAACTTGATAAAATGTGAAAAAAGTGACATTTTCTGAAGACTTTCTGAATGCACCATATATTTTGTTTTAAATTGCACCAAAAAAATGTGCTGCAGTTCAGCACTTCTTGGTTTAGAGATATTATTAGGGATGAGCGACCTTTTGAAAAGTTCGGTTCGGTTTCGGCAAACTTTCTAGAAATTCGGATTCGTACGAACCGAACCTAAAACGAACCTTGCTATAACGGCTGAATAATTGCAGCTACAATAGTGGGAGTCTGATAGGGTATAGTTTCGTTTAGTTGCAGTTGCTATTACAATGAAAAAAGTGGAAAAAATCAAAGTGCAAAAATAGTCATCGATAGCCAGGTCGACAACATTTGACAGCATTGAAGATGTCCGCTGGAGCAGTCCATGTCATGCCAGAGCACCAAAAACACACGGTAGATCGTGGCACCAGCCCAAGAATAGGCTGCGTTGAAGTTGATGCGGTCTCAGTGACATCACAGGTCAGAAGACAGACAGGCGTACCATTTAATTAGACCTTGTGCACCCTAGAACAGTTACACATTAGCCAAGGTGTAAGTGATTACACGAGACATAGGACAAAGTGCAAGTTGGCAACACTGGCAAGCATTGCCTTGGACCCAGTAGGGTGGGAAACAGACATTTGACAGTGGAACCAGCAGCAGTAATAGTACTGTATTGGACCCAGTATGGTTGAGAACAGACAATAGACGGAGGAGGAGGCGGGCAGCACTTGATAGCACCCAGGCCAGTTTAGTTGGAAGAGACAATTGACGGAGGAGTAGGCGGCAGCACTTGATAGCACCCAGGCCAGTATAGTTGAGAAGAGACAATTGACGGAGGAGTAGGCGGCAGCACTTGATAGCACCCAGGCCAGTATAGTTGAGAAGAGACAATTGACGGAGGAGGGAGGAGGCAGCACTTGTATAGCACCCAGGCCAGTATAGTTGAGAAGAGACAATTGACGGAGGAGGAGGCAGCAGCACTTGTATAGCACCCAGGCCAGTATAGTTGAGAAGAGACAATTGACGGAGGAGTAGGCGGCAGCACTTGATAGCACCCAGGCCAGTATAGTTGAGAAGAGACAATTGACGGAGAAGGAGGTGGCAGCACTTGTATAGCACCCAGGCCAGTATAGTTGAGAAGAGACAATTGACAGAGGAGGAGGCGGCAGCACTTGATAGCACCCAGGCCAGTATAGTTGAGAAGAGACAATTGACGGAGGAGGAGGCGGCAGCACTTGATAGCAGTATGGTTGAGAAGAGACAAGTTGAGGAGGCAGCTTCAGCAGCTCTTGATTGCACCCAGTATGTTTCCAAATAGACAATTGACGGTGGGGGCATTAGTAGGAGCAGTATTCTTTTGGACCCAGAAGGGCCTATTACAGAGAACTGAAGTTGGAAGCTAAGAATATGCACGCTTGTAAAAATCAGTTTTTATACATGACAAAATGTTGATGTAGAGTTCAGCACAGGACAGTCACCGTTAAAAAAACCCTCTAACATTACAGCTAGTCTAGTAGGATACGGATACGGTTAAATAGACAGCTAACCTCACCCACAGAATCCATGAGGTGAAGAAAGGACATTTAAAAAGGCACAGATTCAAGAAGGTTTTACGCCAGTTCCATTATCCAAAAATACGTGTCCAATTTTCATGAAATGGACACCTCACTGGCACTCGCTTTACAGATCTGACGCAACTACTCTGTGTCAAACCTGTTGAATCTGGGCCTATGGCTGTTGGCGAGACATATATATATATATATATATATATATATATATATATATATATATATATATCTTTGTTACA